>JASAND010016598.1:0-45661 GCA_030248195.1 Trissonchulus latispiculum | reverse complement strand
TTCTCTAGCGGGCTTACACTACTATATCGCACTGGATTTTGACGATGAAGCATAAAACTTAGAAGAAACAACAAGTACCAAACGCAAAACACTAAAAAACGAAGACGTATTCTGGCGACGTCTTCAAATGGGGACCTCTTCCACCAATTGGGGTTTCTGCTGTCATTTGAAGACCCCCAACGGAAAACATTTCCCAATCGGAACTCGAAGCAAAAGCTCAGTTTTTACTAACAAATTAATCAACTGTAATTGAATAATAACAGGTCTACTAAGGAATACTGCCCCTTTTGGGGCCTACTTGTTATAATTAGTTTTATATATACAGTTCAAAGCTATACGTTGTCGTTGGTTCATGAACAGTCGTCCAAACTCCAACCGTATATTAGCTCATATCTAGGCAGCTAATTAGGAGAATGTCATTTCAAGGCATTCTCCTAACTTAAAGGAGTGAGAATCTTACAAGAAATTTAGGAGAATTCCTTTGAAACTACCTGCCAGTAGCAAGCTCCTAAGACTCATCTCTAATTCCGTTCCTAAGGTGGATGTGAATCGGATTTATTTCTTTTCAGTTTGCTGCACTGGGCGGTTTTCTTCTGATTTTCGGCTTCTTCGCCTTCAATGCAGGCTCCATTGGAACCTTTGCCCAGTCGAAGGGCGGTGCTTTCATGGCTCGTGCTGCCGTCAATACCATGATCAGTGCTGCATTTTCTGCCATCACAACTTTGCTACGAATCAAACTTCACAGAAAATGTTGGAGTCTCTCAGTTACCCTCAACGGAGCCTTGGCCGGAATGGTACAGCAACAATTAATTGGTTTAGGGGGGCTACGAATGTCACTAATGCTTTGATATCGTGTAAGACAATCCTTAGATCTGTGCGTTACGAATTACGATCAAAGTGCGTGGCAGGTCCAAGCAAGGAAGCAAGCTCGACTCGAAAGCTGGAATACTTTTTTATTTAGTACTACTTTTACAGTTAACATTCGTGGCAAAGAGTTTCATAATTGGTCAAACCGATTCACCATGGCTGAAAAAAGCCTCTTGGAAAATCCCATTTTCGCACCAAAATTTATACTTTTTTGTCCTGCCAAAACGGTGTACGAGATATATTGTTGCCCAGCCTAGACTTTTTAATTTGAAGTGTTGGCTAACGTGGGACAAATAAGTAGTTCTCTCCGACGATGTCGTGCCAACCCGTTCGCACCCCCCCCCCCCCCAATTGACTAACTTAGTTAAGTCAATATTTATTTATTAATAACGGACATCATATCAATGAATCATAAACAGTAGACAATTTGATTGGTGGTAAAGAAGGTACTTCTGGAAACAATCTTTATTCTCACTAAATTGAATGTCCTTTTAATTGCTCTTTGAATTTCAACTGTAATTTCAGGCGGCGATTTGTGCCAGCTGCAACGAGGTTGAGCCCTGGTCAGCTGCTGTGATCGGAGTTGTGGCCGCCTTCAGTTATGGACTCTGGGCTACCCTTCTACCAAGACTTCGGGTGGATGATCCGCTGGAGGCAGTTGCAGGTCAGGTAGTAGTTGAAAAATGCCGGTTCTGGAGTCACCCGTTTCCAGCCCAACCTCCAATTAGTTGGCCTGTGTACTAATATTAATTTAGTTTTTCTCAATTAGGCCAAATAGGGCCTTGACGTATTTAGATTGATATTTATATTGCGACGTTGGCTCAATTGGTAGAGCGTCAGCGATCCAGACTTCAAACGTATGGGTTCGGTTCCCATCTCGATACCGAATTTTTGACATTCTTTCTCCTGTTTTGTGCTGAAATGTTCTGCCACAAATGTATGAAAGTTTTTTTGTCAGATTTATTGTGAACTTCTGTAGTAGAATTTCAGTTCATCTCGGCGGAGGACTTTGGGGTCTCATGGCGTCTCCGATATTTGACATTCGACACGGAATAATATTCTTCTGGAATAGGACAGCTTTTCTGGTAAATCATAATAATGTATATATCTACTATTAATTTGAACTGCAATTATTATCCAAAATCTTAAACAATTGCAGTCCAACCCCTTAGTTTCCACTACCACATTAGACTGAGTTTAGCTGTCGACGGAAAAGAAATCCTCAGCAACAGTAATGCATTATACAATCTCTAAAGATAATGTTTTTTCTAGCATCTACTTTGGAACTTTATTGGAGCCCTGTGTATCATTTTCTGGAGTGGAATCCTCACTGCCTTAGTCTTTGGTATCATCAAAATGTTTAAGCGTCTCCGTGTGCCATCAGACGTTGAACTTAGAGGTACAGATCTAAACACTGTCAGCTATTATTCATAAGGTAAACCAGAATTAAAACATACAAAATATATTTAATTGGATACAAACGTTAAAAGCTGAACTGCAGCAAAAATGGTCAACAAATCTGTTCAAAGCAATTGTGATGTGTAAAACAAGAGATTACGTAGACTTAGGTTTTCATAGCACAAAAACTTCTTCTACTATTGAAATTAGCTCTTTTATTTTTTGCAGGACTGGATATCAAGCTTCACGGCGAAGCAGCCTATCCATTGAGTGCCTACGGTCATGGTTGGGGCGTAGCTTGGGACGAAGCGAAAGCACCAAAATGGAAAAGTAAACATTAAATTCTCAAATTCTGCAAAAACTCCGAAAATATACGTTGGAGTGGCATACAGTGGCAAGGAAATCGGGGAATGAATAGCCCTTCCCGAATTCTTGCAAGGGGACGTTTTGGTAGTAACTGATATTTATTTATTACAGTCGTATTAACTATAAATCCAAAACCTAAAAATTATCTTCTAGTGCTATAACATTCGCCGTCACACCAACTGAAAAGTTCATAATTGTAACAATTCTGAATAATTTGCCAATAAAATTTGTTTAAATGCTGACTAAAATGAAAATCTGGGGCTGTCCATAACTTTCCGAAAAAACGAAAAACAAAACTATGACTGTTTAAAAACCGTCAGATTTTGATTTCAGAAAAAGAATCCCAGGAAAGGCCGCCAATTGACGAAGACTTGGAGCCCTATCACAACCTGAAACGACGCCAGCCAGTGGAGAAATGGCTACACCAGAACCAACCCGATTCTGATAAAATCAGCCATCAAAAACCGTCCCCAACTCACTATCCTTATTATGCCAATTCCAGTCCTGGAACCGGACTGGACCAACAATATTGGCTACCGCTCACCCAGATGGCAAACTTTGTTCGATACCAATGAACTTGATGTGAAATTTATATTTTTGCCATGCCTAGCGATGTGTAGACTATGGTATTCAAAGGACAGTAACTTAACACCAGTGTATAGATTAGTTTTTAATCTATTTCTCCTAATGTTCCAGTTCTCCCCGACTTTCAGAATGCTATGTATCATCAATTCCATACTTGCTAACCAGAAGTTGTCTCAACCGTGGTTAAGGGGGAGAGGCTACGGCGACAGCGTCGGAGCTTCATTTTTGCCCAAAATTAGCCAACATATCAAAGTAAAAAGGTTTAAGGTGGACATTATTTAAATTTGGCAAAAAGTCGCGAGGTGACCACACGCCATTTTCGATCTAATAAAATTGGCAGCTCCTAGCCTACTTTCGAGGGCTTTAGTTTTTTGGTTAGCGTGCTAGCTTACTTTTAGTTAAGAAATAACCTTCATTTTTAGGCCAGAATAGCTAGATAACCTTCATTTTTAGGCCAGAATAGCTAGATATAAGTGCAGTAGAAATGGGGTGAAAAATTTCCGTCGCCGACTTTGCCGAAAAGGTGCCTGCCTAAAGGCAGGGGTTCTTTGACCTGCTGAATATGAATATGAAATCGGTTTTTTGATATGACATTTCCTCCTTCCAGTATGCGCTTGCAACTGTCTGTACTCTGTAGTGTTTTTCGGAGCGATGCCCGTACTTCGAGAAAGCAGTCTAGCATTAATAAACACTAGAGGGTGGCTTAATGACCTAACTTCCTGCACATCATGGTACGGTCACTGGTTTGTAATGGGCAGTTTCAGATGGCCAGAGTACGTTGGAATAATTGACTCACATCTTCGAAATGCCACCAAATAACAGCAACAATGTCGATAACGATAACTAGCACTGCGAACAAATGCAATTTCGCACCAAACCTAATACTATTATGTGGCAAACGACAAGTTAGCTTTTAACGAAATTCCTAGCTCCCCTACCTTAACTGATCTACAGAAAAGTCTACTGGAGTCAGTCCGATCAAAGCTTAAATCCGGGTCAAGTTCTTAGAAACTCTGAATCGGTATGGTCAAATCTATGTTGACTTGAAAATATTTCGGACAACCCATACGAGTTAGCCCCCTACATACGCTAACTTTATTTGCACAAAATGACAATACACAAATATACGTATACAGGGTAATGCTTACATGAATACCACAAAAACGTGAACAACACATTCACCTACAATAAAAAATTTCATACAGATACGATAAGAGAAGAAATCCCTCATACCTAAACGTCACTTTCAAAGGTGCCCTACAATTGCAATCATACATTAACTTGGTTAGAACCCTGGGGGCGCTTGTCACAAGAAAGTTTTGAGGGGACTTGTACCTTGAACTGAAAGTTTCGAGGGGGCTTGTAGCTTAAGGATAAACTAACAAATGTTTCGGAATGTTAACGATAATTTTATGAAAGCTTTTGAGTTTCTTCAGTTTAAAAATTCAAAAATTTTGGTCGATTTTCACGAAAAATTAAGAGCTTTAAATAAAAACTTCGGCGATAAAAACTTCCGGCACCTTTTGCCTACCCTTGACTATTTTTGCTTACCCCTTGTCCCCGACGGCGCTAGGACTTGTACTCTGCCCGGGCTGGGGGGCTGACGGAGGGGGGGTTGGACCCCCCCCCCAGACCCACCCCTCAACCTATTGTTACAATATAAACGAAAATGCACAAGTGAATGTTTGCGTACTCTGGCGTGATGCCGTGATGGTTCATCTAATTTTATTTCAATATGCGCTACTAATTTGTACGCCCCTCCCCAATAGCCCCCCAAAGCGCAGTATATATACAGTGCAAAACAAGAACAAGCCAAAAGTTGCATAATAACTATAACATTCCCCTACAAAAGTAACTCACCCTTGTCTTCAACCCAATGTCACCAGATTTCATTAAATGTACATAAAGTTCAGCAAAGTACAAAAATGTCAGAAAATTTCAGAAAAAATCTTTAACCAAATTGAAAGGTACAGCAAAATATCAGGATAACAAGCATAGACAATAAAGAACACAAAAGTTTAGAATCCAATATATAATCATCGTTCGACGAAAACGCACAACGTTTGACGTATACATTTCCCGATTTTCAGCTCGCCAAAATCCGAGATCTCGCAGGACCCGGATTTCGGAAATTAGCGCATCGGACTTCGCCGCATAGAGCCCATTCCGCCGCTGCTTAAACCGAATAAAACACGAATTCCAATTAGCTAGAGACAACGACAAACGATTGACAACGAAGACAAAACGGTAGCCGCCAATAATTTGGACGTGTTGGAGTTGTAAGTGCAAGGGACCAACGCTTTGGTTCGGTCAGAAATAAAATACGATTATTTTGCATTCGACAGAACAAACACGAAGCCCTTGGCTTAGCGAAATCCGTACCGAATTTGGTGTGAGCGATAATAACGTTTACATCAGTGTTTCGCCAAAACACAGAATATTTATGGCTGATACATATTATATACGTAAGAGAGTAATCCGGTCAGTGCTAAAAGTATCACTTTACAACAAGGAAACTAAATATTGCGTCTAAAATGACACGTGCAGACTCTATAGTGAAACTGACGCATTAGCGGGGAGATCTAGGGTTCGAACCCCCCCCCCCCAAACAAAGCCAGTCGTTATCACTTTACTATTCTATTGGAGGACTGGGATACAACGTACTCCCACCCAGGTACACTATCCTTGAAAATCGTTCAACGCTTTAAGAGCACACAATAGAAAGAGTATGCAACGCTTGCGCGAGCAAATCAAGCCAGATAATATTATGCTCGGCTCATTAAGGGTCACCATCCCCCACAGGTAATATAAGGTTGATGAAATGAAAGTTACCTTTTCTGCGGATGATTAAAAAGTTTTAGCAAACTTCCATCCAGTTAAAAGAGATGATCAGTTTAGCGGTGTCCATTTTTCCAGAACACAAAAAACTGTGCAGGCTCAGAGGGTGATTTTTGTAAAGTTTCACTTGTCTTGTTTAAAAAACTTGAACTCTGGACTCGGAAACGACATTACGTACATACGTTATCACGATCGACAGTAAGCGGAAACGATTTTCCACTGGAGATACCTGCGTTCTGCCCCCTCCCACACCCACAAGACTTGGATTGCCGGCGCTCATCCCCGAAGCCATAGAGCCAGGAAGGAATGTCATCTCGAATTATCCGTCTGCATCCGCCTGGGCTTATTCTAGTGGGGGCCTCCACATAGACGATCTTCCCCCCCTTCGCCCAAAATCGCCCTCCTCAAAACCAAAGGGTACTCCATTTGGCACCAAAATAGGGCCTGAAAAATTTAAGGGCAAATTTTCAAAACTTTTCCGCGGAGATTTTGTACTCATTTTCTGCCATCTTGACTACTAAATTTGCCTATTTTTGCAATAAAAATTAACATTTACAGTGCATGCTAGAAAAGTAGGCGTTGTTTTTAGCATATTTTTAGAAAAACTTTCGCCCCCCCAAATTCTTTGCCACTCGGACTTTTGGTACCCCCCCCCCCAAAGAAAAGATCCGTGGTTTGGGCGGGGGGGGGGAAGATCGTTTATGGGGAGGTCCGCCCGCTAGAATAAGCCCAGTCCGTGGCACAGAAGGGGCGCCTTTCTACACAGACTCCTGTTACCTTCCCGCCGTAACGACACCCATTCATCGACCAGTTAAAGACGGATCGCAGGGCTGGATATAGAGGCAAGAGAGCCTTGCGGCCGCCGGCAGCGCCCAAAAGATTAGTCGAACAACCAGAGGGATTAAAACGATATCGACGACGATCAAGAGGTCTGCTGTACTGGCAAGGACAATCCCAACGACTAAAAACCCATTCGATCCATACGTTACATTTAAAAGGTTAGACGATTGACCTTTTCTTGCCATGGGAGCTGTTAAACGTTGTCCCACCAACTATCCATGTGCGTCCATAGGAAAGCATGGGCGAAACGTCGCGACCATAAATTTAACTGCTCCCATGGCATGATAAGGCCCCACTTATCTAACCCTAGAGATGCAGACTCACTGTTCCGGTGACTTTCGACCCAGAAACAGCTTCGAGCAGAAAAATTGGCAACGTCAAACAGCCGAATAGGGAACGATTGGGAAAATTTGACTACAGTCACGAAACCAAAGAACGACATTTCGAATCATGCGAGCGTTTTTCGTCTTCGTAATTTTTTTCGGGATCAGAAGCTGCTGTAGTGACATCTTTCTTTACTCCAATATGCCGACAAACGTTTCAGGGAAAACGCGGAAGTACGTAGGTAGGTAGGAGACAGCCATTTCGCCATCTTGGAACGAAGTTAGGTTAGAGAAATAGGACGCAAAAGCTTCTACGGAACTGTCAGTTGCACATCAAACGACAATCTACAGAGTCTCTACGAATATACGGAATACGAATTCGTGAATCGAAAACGGCGATCACCAAACTTTCGGATATTCTTTGCGTTAATAGGATTGATCAATTTGACAGTATACGCACGATTCGGCGGATGAAGGAAAGGGGAGTGAAAACCGACAGGAATAAACAATCGAACGGAGTGTAAGCTGACGAAAAATTCGCCAAACTAGAACCCCCTCAAGGACAGCACAAAAATCGTGTAACAGTATTACGTATTTAGTTAACTGGACTAAGCCTGTTTCAACAAAGCAGCTTAATAGCTTACGTAGGATTTATAGGATTTTCGTTAAAGTATAAGCCCTAGAATGCAAATGTCCTTAACTTTAACATTCTTACACAACCTTTCTTTCTTAGGACCTCTACTCTGCGCCAAGTCATCAAATGGGAAACGGGGATATTTAAGAGACGCAGGTCAGTTATGCTAGACTTCAAACTTTAGGAGCTTTCGGAGCTTTATCAGCTTTCGACACGAAACTTTGCGATACCGCACAAACACGATAGTATATACCTAGAAAGGTAGGGCTTTAACTTAATAGTAACGTAGCGATATCGCAGCATTACACGGAGAACGAATATCTGGTACAAACTTGGCTTCGTTGCAGCACTGCCGTTCCTAAGAACCGAAAAATCGAAACCTAAAATTATTACAGACGCGCAGGGAGCTGTAGGAAGGATTTCGACGAAATCAAACGCAAACGGATGCATTCGCACGCATTCGCAAGACGAGTGACGATCTTTCTAAACGCAAACAGAGGTAGGACAAGAAGCCTCACCGTCGGCCCATATCGTAGTCATCATAGCCGCCGCCTCTGAAACAAGAAAAAGAAAACAAAAATAAAGTAAAAAGGTTCAAATTCAAAAAAATCGTACACAAAAGTAAAGGATTTGAACTGTTTACAACGGTGTATAATTGCATTTAGACCATGTATTTCTCCCTTCATATAATTCCTATAACTTCGCTAATCTCGTTCATCTCTACAAACTTAGTGATCGCTGTATGCAGAGGAAAATGTCAGCTCTGGAGCTCTGACCGGAACCGGAACGTTTGTACAAAAACTTCGTTTGTACATCACAAAAATTCTCAGACACATGGAAAAACTGAGGTAAAAGCGGCCTAGCAGTCGGATCGGATCCACGAAGGATACAAGCATTAATCATAAAGAAATAATTACTGGGCTTTTTCTAGGAGAAAAAATGGAGGTGGAGAAGTGGGTGGGGGAACCTCCCACCACTAGTGGGGGGAGGGGGAATCCAAAGTGGTCTAAAATTGCCAAAAATGCAGTACAAATAGCCTGTTTCTACATATACTGCTATAACTATGCTAAAAAGTGCTCAAAAATTGAGTTTGTGTACCAAAATACACGATTTTAGACCAAAAAATTCCAGCGAAGCCGGAAAACTTTTGAAAATTTTGACCAAAAATCCTTAAAATTTGGCATATTCTGGGCACCTTATAGCGAGTGCGGGGAAGCCCAGAAAGGTGGGGGTGGGGGCGCCCCATCCCCCCACTAAAAAGCCCAGAATTAAAAGCGCCTGCCTGCAGTCCCGAAACAGGAGAGAAAGCCAACGGGCGCGACTGGCTCTCACCTGTGTCGGACTAAGGCATAGCGACTGCAGGCAAGCGTTTTTCATTATTTCTTTATGACAAAAAATTCTCAGAAGTAGGTACAGTATCTCCAGTTACCTGCCACCACGAGAGATGGGAGACCTGGCTCGTGGAGGGAGCGGGGATCTGGGATGACGACCTCCACCACCACCACCACCTCCGTAGGGCGAACGACTACGATGACTCGACGATCCGCCGGGTGGAGCCGCCCCTCCGCCCCCGCTCATATCCCGGTCCAGACTGGCCAGAATTCGCGTTCGCTCGTAGGCATCGATGCGCAGGAGGCGCTCATACTCACGCAGCAGACGTTCACGATAGATCGGATCTGCAAGGCAACAGAATTAAGCATTAAAGCCATTTTAGTAGCAAACAAATCAAGTTAGTTAGCACTAAAAGACAGGGTAAATGTGAAAATGTGTGTGGGGGGGGGCGAGAGTTTGCTGGAAAAATTCAGCTTACAACGTTACGTAGTGCTTCCGTATTGAACTTTAGCAAAAGCACAAGTAGCATTATTGGGAATCGGCTAACACCAAAACTACTCCAAAATAGCTTTAAGGGGCTTAATCACAAAATCACCAAAATTGGATGTTGTCATAAATTCTAGCTTAACAGTTACGTAGCAAAAAAGCATAGACTGCAAAGCGATTTTATGCTCTGGTTTAAAACTGCTAGGATTCTTCGTATATTTCAAATCTTTTTGGATTCCGGCTCCACCATGTTTATATCCTAGGGATGTTTGGAAAGACTTATCACGAAACTATGTTATTTCCGTTCTCTTTTTCCTCCCCCCACCCCGTAGGTAAATACCAATGTGCATCGTAAGTTCCTGCTAAATTCAGTGGTTTTGCATGAGTCAGACAATAATAAAAGCCAAATCTTAACAAGCAAAAGCCGGTACTCTCGACTTATTTATAGGGAATTTTTATAGGAAGCGAAGCGGACAAGCAAGCCCTAGGGATTCAGCCAAATGCATAGTGTGCACATTTTTGGATACTTTTTTTTACAAATTTTGACGTTCATCTCAGTAAGCAAATTGACAAAACTCGCCCAAAAGTCCTAATTCTAGACATTTTAAGCCCAAACAGCGAAAAACCCTTTAAAAATCAAGCAAGCGGGGAAAATTGTGAAGCTCCCGCCACCCCCACCCAGTAAAAATAAGCCAGGACACCACAGCCCACCAAACAGATCCGAACCAGATACACCGATCCTAGACGTATATACGCATATACATACCTCTCAATGCCATCAGTTCTCGTTCATAGGCCGCGTCAGCCGTCGACATTCGTGACGCGGAGGACATGGGGGCGCCTCCACTCCCACCCATCAGGGAGGAGGCTCCCCCGTCCCAGACGGCGGCGCCTGAACGTCTGCCTCCATAGTCTCCCACGGCGGAACTGCGATGATCCAGTCGCCCCAGACTAGACGGAGGGGGCGAGTCGAGACGTCGCCGAGACGATGAGACAGCCATGGGAGGGGGCGGCGGGCTGTAGGCATCACGACGCGACCCGCCTCCGTAGCCAGATGACGACGAATTGTTGGCCAGGCCGCTGAAGCGAGCACGCGGAGGACTGAAGGAACGATCATAGGAGGCCCCGCCGCCACCACGAGAGCCATAGTCCCCTCCACCTCCGCCACTGCGCCGCATTCCACCACCACCACCACCTCCGTTCCCATTGAAACGATCGCCCCCACCGCGACCCCCACCCCCACCCCCGCCGCCGCCTCGATTCCCCTTGTCGCGACCAATGGACAGCTAAAATGATACAATCAGGGCTTTGATTCAACATCGGATCTGTGCTTTTTTCAGTGTGTTTTTCTGAGAAAAAGTGGGCGTTTTTCCAAACATGCGGTTCTCGCGTTTTAAATGCGTTTATGTACTGTTTTACTACTACTACTACATAATCATAGAGTTTTGTTAGCCAGTGTTTGTCGTTCTAGCAATGAAAACAAATATATACGTACTGACACGTATGGAAGATTTGGAAGAAGTGAACCCCATGAAAATTGCATTAAACCGAAGGAAATTGTATTTGGAACGAGAGGTCTGAGGGGGGGGGGGGTCGGGGACGGAGCTCCCCAGAAGCCGAAACTTTTAAAAATTTTAAAAATCTTCCGTAAATTTTCGGTGTGTTTTAAAGTGTGATTTTCTAAAAAGTGTGTGAAAACACAGTAAAAACCACAAAAAACTATATATGGACACAACATAGAATTGTGTGGGTGGGGTAGATGCATTTCATGCAATCACTGAGCACATTATGCTGAAATTTTATGAAATTCTACGGAACCACCACAGTACGTATATACATTTTCGCCAGGTTTAGAAAAAAACAAACGCCAGCTACAGATGTTGTGCTCAATTTTACGCAAAGCTAACTTCCCTTCTTTAATTAACACAACGCAAGGACCGAACCTAACATTCTAGAAAGGAAAGGCCCAAGGGATTTTTTACTGGGGGAAGTGGACTGGGGGGAGGGGGAACCCCACTCAATCTTTGGGTTCCCCATTCGATCTTTTCTTCCCACCTTTCGGGTTATCCAAACTCGACCTTTTCCCCTCACCACACGGTGTGGCGCGTACGGTCCCGGAGCAAATCCCAACATCCCTGCGTATTCAGGATTTTGAAAAGGAGGTCGTTTTGGCGAAAAATTTTCGAAAAGCAGGGGGTGTAGGTTGACAAAAATCTACACTTTTGTAATGAAGTATTGATATATAAAACATTGCTTCGGTCAACCCAAAAGGAGGGGTTCCAACCCCTCCAAAACCCCTCCTTCGGATATGCCCATGGACCCCACCCTCCCCAGCAAGAGTAAAAATAAGCCAACATTATCTTATCCAACCTCAACGGCCAACTTTTTCCCCATGAAATCCGTTCCATCCAATCCCATGATGGCTGCCTGGGCCTCCTCCTTGGAGTTAAAATGCTGAAACAAACAGACGGTCAGAAATTATATTATATACATCATAAATAAACAAGGAGAAGAAGTCAGTTTAGGGTCGATTGCTATTAACAATAGAATAGAGGCAGAAGTTAACTTATCTTGATTACCAGCATCTTTGGCTGAGGTTTCTGGCTAGCCGTGTTTATATAAATGTACATTAGACGAAAAAACGACCTGCGTATGATTCTAGGGGATTTTTGTTGGGGAGCTCTCTGGGGAGGGGGCAGTCATTTGGGGTTGGGGGGATTTTCAGCTTTTCAGCTTGAGCTATGCATAATAAAACTAAGCAAACTTCTCTTTCAAGTAAACGAATTGTGAATTGTGAATTAAGCGTAACTAAGCGTAACTAACGTAATTAAACTAAGCGCGTCAATTTAAAGGTCTCACAAAATATATATGTTAATTATGTGAGGATAATCTTCCAACTGCTTTTGCATAGGCTGCTATCATAAAAATGTTGTCTTTGCATAAGCACGACCAAAGTTTTAGACGATTGTGGAAGATTTAGTGTGAATTTCTGTCGGCTGCTAGTGGCTAGTTTCAAGGTTACCATTTGGCAAGTATATATGCCCATCTGTAGAAAAATGCAAGAACTATATGCATAGCTTATGCACATCAACGAGAGTTGAGCTTGAAGTTTTGCCGAAAATGTCAGAAATTTTGGCTAAGGAAAAGAAAATTTAAAGTCTGCTGCAAGCTGTAAATCTGTATATAATTTGACATAATACAGAGCCCCTATAGGAGAACTAATTTGTGCCAAGTGGTACAAAATTCAGCCATCTGAAAAATTTTATGCTAACTTGATTCTTCAAAAAATAGCCAAAATGGCCATTTTTAGTCTGAAGGATCCTGTGTAGTAAAGCTTCCCTCAGCCATAGAAGTCGCAAACCTTCACTAATTTAGCTGAAATTTGGTGTAGATGTATTTTCGACCAAGTTGAGTTCAAATAATAATATATATACATATCAAAAATTTTGAATTTCCAGAATTTGATTTTTTCCGATTTTAAGGGCATCGTTGCTCAAATGGTCAAATATGGCGATTTTGGCAATTTTTGAAGATTCAAGTTGGCATAGAAGGTTTTCAGTCGGCAGAATTTCATATAAAAATCTCAGTATATACCACCCGGTATTTTTTGACCACACCCATGCTCTACGTCTGGGCCCAATAAGTTTATTAATACTTGTCCAAATTAATCTTTCTTTTGTTTGTGGTTCCTCCATAATCCACAAGATTTACAGACATCTACGTGTTGATACGCATGTATATTCACCTGTATTCACCTGTCCCCGCGGATGCGGGGTGCCCTTGCCATAGTGACTTTGCTTCGCCAGAGGTCTCGATCTTCCGCGTGGGTCAGCATTTCGGACAAAGGATTTGCTTTCCACCGTTTCCAGGAAACTTCCCTGAAGGCTGGCTCCATTTCCTTAACAACAATGCGTGCCCACGTATCGAATGCTCTTCCTCTGGGACGCTTCCAGTTCCGTGGTACGGAAGATAATAGGGCCATTTTCGCAAGCCGAGTCGGCGCCATTCGCAGCACATGCCCTAGCCAATGTAACCGCCTTCCTTTTATTCTCTCCACAACGTCCTCAGTGCGACTGCAAGTTAGATGGATGGTCGATGTCCGGATGCGATTCCGCTTACTGATGCCCATCAGACGGCGCAAACACATGTTCTCAAATGTCTTCAAGGCCGCAGCATCCTCGTGTCTTGTGATCCAAGCTTCACATCCGTAAAGTAAGGTAGGCATAACGGCTGCATCAAAGACAGCTATTTTAGTCTCCAAACTAACGGAGGGCTTTGCCCAAAGACATTTGTTGAACGATGCAAAGGAACGAGAGGCCTTCGAAATTCTGCTCTGAATCTCTGAACCTATGTCACCGGAAGCAGTCACAATAGATCCGAGATAAGAGAATTCGTTGACCACTTCTAAGACCGAACCGTAAAGAGTTATGGCAGGCGGATCTGGACAACAACAAGACATCGCCTTCGTCTTCGTAGTGTTGATAACTAGGCCAACTTTAACAGCAGCTGAAGCAATCCGCGAAATGATATCCTGCATTTGTTCAGCAGACTCTGCGAACACGACGATGTCGTCGGCGTAATCTAGGTCCGTAACTTGAAAGTGTTCGCCAGATTCTACTCCGTCAGTAGGTAATAGCGCCGATGACATGACCCAGTCTACGACATAATTAAATAAGGATGGTGACAACACAGAGCCTTGACGCACTCCAGTTTTGACGTTAAAGGGGTCTGATAACTGATTATTAGCTCGCACCCTGCACTTTGTTTCAGAATAGAGCATTTCCATGAGCCTGACCAGCTTTGAAGGTACGCCTTCCGAGGACATAATGGAGAAAAGAGATGATCGGTCGATAGAGTCAAATGCAGCTTTGAAATCAATGAAGACAGCTACAGTCGGTTGTCGAAATTCGTGCCGTCGCTGCAGAACTTGTCTCAGTGTAAAGATCTGATCAACACAGCCTCTGCCTGGGCGGAAACCTGCTTGGTTCTCCCTGGTTAGTTCATTGGATTTCCTCCGAAATCGATTGAGCACGACAGCTTCAAACAGCTTGAGGGCAATACAAAGTAGAGATATGCCCCTATAGTTGGCGCAGTTACTGCGATCTCCTTTCTTATGGATCGGAGCAACAACAGCTGTTCTCCAACACTCCGGTATGGCTTCATAGTGCCAAATCAAAGTGAAAAGTTCTAGCAGGCTGTCGATCATAGCATCCCCTCCTGCTAGAAACGCTTCTGGTGGAATTCCGTCTATTCCTGCTGCCTTGTTGTGCTTCAGAGACTTCACAACTGCAATGATCTCATCACGACTGGGGGGCAAAGAATGATCTATTGCATCGTACTCTCCCTTGTAGGGCAAGTCATCGACTTCCAAAGGTTCTTGAGGAGGATCTGCATTAAGCAAATTGTCAAAATGCTCACTCCATCGCTTGACTTGGTCCTCAGGGCTAGTAATTAATTCCCCGCTGGAGTTTCGAACGGGGCAATCGAATCGGTAACCGGATTTAGACAGCTGCCTGACTTTATCAAAAAGTTTGCCATAATCGTGGACAGCGGCGCAGTGATTTAGCTCAGCTGAAGCTCGTTTCCACCACTCGTCCGCGTCCTGCTGCAGACTGTCGTCCACACGTTTCTTCAATATCGAGCGTTTCTCCTTTGGTGCGGACGCTAGGCGCGTTGCTAGATTGACGGTAGTGTCGGTTACCCATCGAACCCGTTTGGGTCGCCTCGTAGGGAGAGACTGAAGTTCAGATGTTACAATGCTGGAAAAACTATTCCAAGCAATATTCACATCGTCTCGGTCGCCTTTATAGTCTGCCAACACACTGAATCGATTCCGGAGGTTGAGCTGAAAATGGTCACGGATAGCAGGAATCCTCAGTGGGGCAGTGTTCACAGGTCTCTGTCTGGAGAAGGTCTTGTGTGCTCTCAGTTTGAATCGAGCCCTGAAGACGACCATTGCATGATCAGAGGGAAGCGAATTGCCCCAGTAAGACCTACAGTCGTTTACAGCGCTGCGCCATCTGCCGCTTATGAGTACATGATCCAGCTGGTATAAGTTGCAGTGACCAGGGCTAGCCCAAGTAGCTAAATGGCGCTGGCGATGTTTGTAATTGGTGCTGCACAAGAAGAGCGAGAACAGTTCGGCGAAGGATAGTAGTCTAGCGCCGTTGTCCGTACGAGCTCCAAGAGAAAAGGCGCCAATGCACTGTTCTCCAGAAAGGCGGGGGCCTAATTGTGCGTTAAGGTCACCAGCAATGAATATACTATCCTGTTGATGAAGGGAAGAGATGACATCGGCTAGTTTTTCATAAAAATCATCTTTCTCAGCTGAGGCGGCTGAGTCGGTAGGGGCATATACGGACACCAGAGAGATGTTAATTGGGCGAGCTCTGATACGCAGAGTCGCGATCCGAGGACTATGAGGGACAAATTCCATAACGGATGAAATTAGATGCTTTCCAACTGCGAAACCGACTCCTAAGGTACCTTTATTAAGTTCTGAGTCTGTTCCGGAAAAGAACAGCCGGTATCCCTTCTCTGCTGCGCCAACATCCGATGGTTGTAGATCAATGGTTCCGTTTGATTCTATTCGGTGTTCCGACAAACAGGCGATGTCGATCTTCTTCGCGAGTAGAGAGTCAGCGAGAAGTTCCTTGTACCCACACCTAAGCAAAGTACGCACGTTCCAAGCAGCAAATCTAATCTCGGATTTTGACACATTAAGTTTACGACCCGCTTGCCTACTTCTCACACAGTGCGCGGGGACACCGTGCGCGTCGTCTTCCCAGGACGCAGTAGCATTTATCTGAAATAACTGACTTGCAAAATCCATAGCAAAAGATTCATGGAGGTAATAGGATATCCGGGTCTCCAGTTCCGGTATCCGAGGAAAGAGGCTCCTTGCCGCTGGATACCAACAGACGCAGAGGGAGTCCCACCAGAGAGCCGCCAGATGCTGGTCAGTCGCTTGCAGCTGGATTTCACTATTTAACCCATAGCTGGGAGCATGGCCTATTTGGAGGCGGCCAATACCCGCCTCGTCACATCATAGTCATCGGTTCACGTGGCACTTTATAGGGAGACCAGTGCTACTTGGAAACCCAACCACAACCTCGGTATGATGTCGCTGCTGGTCCGCGACTGCTTATTCGTCGAGCCGAAGCCCGCTTATTTCGCAGCTGGCCTCCATATCTGAGGGCCGTCCGGCTATCCGCCGCCTGCCGACGCGTCCGATACGGTGCAGCCCCCGATATATATATAAACTTATATATATATATATATATATATATATATATATATATATATATATAAAAACACAAAGGGAACTGACCACGAATCCGTAACCTCGGCCTTCTAGAATATCACACTGTAGAACTTTCCCGTAGACTTCGAACTGTTTTCGCAGCTCATCTGTCGCCGTGTTGTCCGGAACGTTGCCAACATAAATCTTAACCATGATGGACAAAATAGATATGATCTGTAGTCTACAATGAATGCAAATTTCACTGCAATATAATTCAGAGGTGTTGCGCTAGGTAGAGGCAGGGTATTTTTAGGGGTTTTCCGGGGGGCCTGTGCTTTTGTCCGAACGCTTTGCGGTCCGTGGCGCAGTGCCCCAAAATTTTTTGCGTAATCTGGAAAAAAATGGCGCCACGCCTAGTTTTAGTCGTAAAACGATTTTTAGCGTCAGTTTATACTTAACTTAAGGCATTAAAAGGTTGTATATGCTTTATAAAAATTATTTGCTTTGGTTACCTTTTTGGCACTTCAGTGAGCTTTCGAAAATGTTACATGTTTCTTAGCAGGTATGAAAAGTGCATATGAAAAATAATTTTGCGGGGTTTCTAAAAATATATAGGAGCTGTGCTTTTCAGTGTGCTTTCCTAAGAAATTGTGTCTTTTCTGAAAATAGTGTTTCGCAATTTTAATGCATTTGCAATGGTTTGAGTATTTAACGTACACATTATGTGTTTGCTTATGACCACATACGGCGCAACAAAGGCAAGATCAAAGAAGAACATGCTACATAAACAAAGGTAGGACGCCGTCGGGGTCTGCTTAGAAAGAATAAGGAAAAATAAGATGCGCCGAGGGCGCAGAAATTTTTTCAAAAAAGTCTTTTGTAGTTCAAAAATCTTGAGCTAAGCTACAATTTTTGAAAAATGCTAAAAACGCTGTAATTTGATAAAACTTATTAGTCTATCGTGTAGAGATGGTTTTTTACGTTCATTTGGCTGTTAAAATCCACAATTGGACCTGTCCTGGGTCCTCCAGTGCCGAAATGGCACGTTCAGGGTTTTTGGTCCCTATCTAGCCAGAGAAGCAATATTATCCAAATCTTACACCATAGGATGATGCAGCGTCCTCGATAGTACCGTGCTATAGTGTCGAATTGCTTCCCTGTTTGGTTGTTAAAAATTTGTTCAAAAAAATTGGGTGGGTTTTCCCCCCAAAGTGGGTTTTCCCCGCCACATTTGGCAATGTGCCAGACCAACGGTGCATCCGATCGATCTACTTTTGGCTGTGTGCAAAGAGGAAGACTTGCCATCATTGCAGATATTTGCAAAACTTTTCTAGCCCAACCCAGTCAAAAGTTACATCGGTCCAAACTTTTCCAAAATTTTGGCATGGTTATAGGTTATAGGCAAAGTATATAGGTGTCATTTTCAAAATGCCATAAAATGAGCAGGAGTGAACCAAATGACTTGATCTTCGCACACGTAGGTAAGAAAGAGTCGCGCTTTATTGTGGACCCAGCTGGCAAACTTGCGTCCAGCTATGACGCGGAACTGCATGCACTGGAACTCGCGCTAAAATGGACCCTCAACGTAGCAACCCCCAGTGATCAAGTCATCAGACTCTTCTCAGACTAGCAATCTGCCGTGAGGAAGCTTCAATCTGTCCCGGTGAAAGCTACTGGGTCGAAAGAAGGCAGAACCTGGTCCCTGCTCGCCCAGATCCTAGCCACTCAACCCCGCCGACTTGAAATCTTCTGGATTCCCGGACATTCGAACATTCCGGGTAACGACAAAGCTGACTATATATCTGGCGAACATTGGAACCACCCTCGACCAAACAACTGTCCCCATAGACTTTCGTGCTGCAAAATCCCACCTTTCAAGGGAACTCTCAGCGTCCTGGGAGGCCAGTCTCCTCTCAGACAGAATTGGTCTTCCCGTGATCCCCAGGTCCACTCCCTCCAGGGAGCTTGGCCTGCGCAGTGCCGAGCGCTCCATCCTTTCCCAATTGCGGGTCGGAGGGTTTCCCCTCTGCTAAATTGGTTCTTGCATAGGATAGGTGCAAGAAATGACCCCTTCTGTTCCCACTGCCCGGGCACGGAGGACATTCTGAGACACGCAATCGTAGAGTGCCCGCAGGGGGACCTTCCCCGGTTTCTCCACCTTGGTACTAACCCCTCCCCTCCTTTGGGAAAACCCCAGAGCGGTGATTGCCTATCTTTGGGGTTGCGGCCGACTCCTGCCCCCACAGGAGGTGGTCCAGGCCGACTGACGATCGTCAGGTGGCCGGAAGCAACAACAACAACAACAGCAACAACTCGCCAGGAACTCCGTCTGCCTGTGGTTTGCCCCTGGAACACCGAACGGAGCTGGTCCTGCCATCTGACTCTGCTCAGGCCTGCCGATAAGCGGTCCTCGGCGGAGGAACTCCGCTCGAGCGCCGTCGACACAATCCGCACACGTCATGCCAACTGCAGCCGCATCATCTAAACTGACGGCTCGGCGACCAGCGGAACGGACGACGCGGGCGGCGCGGCCGTCCTGACGTCAGGCGACCCGGAGCACCCTACTATCCTGGAATCGAATCAACAACGGGGCCGGGCGACCACCAGCTCCTTCGAGATGGAGCTCCTTGCCATTCGCCTAGCTGCCGACGCCATTGCCTTAGCGGGAAGCGCTGAGCCCACCGTCATCTGCTCCGACAGTATGGCCGCCATCAGCGCTCTATCCAGCCCCTCCTCTCCCAACACCGACGTCCAACTCACAATGGAGTGCCTGGACCGGGCGAGCAGCTTCTGCTGCATCTCTCTCCAGTGGGTGCCGGCTCACGTGGACGTCCCCGGCAACGAAGCGGCGGACCACGCCGCGAAAGAGGCGGCGCAGAGCGAGGCCCCGCCGGACAGGTCTATCTCCTATCCAGCTGCTCTCGCCTGTATCAAACGCCGGATCCAGGACCCTCCCCCTTCCAAGCCGGAAACTGCTACGGCCTACGCTTCTGGCTTCGACAGACACACTGGCGGTATGGGGCGCCAAGACCGGATTCTCCTGGCACAGCTACGAGCAGGGCACTGCCGACGCCTTGCTGCATACCGGGCTATCATTCAACTGGTTTCGACCCCACGTGTGGAAAGTGCGGCCAGGAACCACAAACACTCATCCACTGGCTCGTTGACTGCCCGGCCATGATTCGGGCCCGGGTGAAGTACCTGGGAGAGACGACCCCCTCACTCTCTATTCTTTGCGATAACCCTGTGGGTGTGGTGGCATTGGCGCGGGCCACTCTCTGAGTGGTTCACGATGCTTCTGCAGACCTCAACAACAACAACAACAACACCAGCAACAACAGTCGCGTTTTCTGCTGCTATGTTTTGGAGCTCATAGCTCCAACCCTTGGTCCAGGAGGCGGGTGGGTTTCTCCCCCCCCCAAAAGGGGGTGGGTTAGGGGGTGGGTTTTTCTCCCCATGGCTATACCTGGGGGGGGACACCTCCCCCCAAATGGAAAAGTGCTGACCCCACCCCCAGATGGCCAAATCCCAGACCCCACCTACCCAAATTCTCCAGACCCCACCCTCAAAATTTTGAATATTTTGCCTCAAAATTAGTAAAAATTCGATATTTTTTGGAAAAATTCAAATTTTTTTGCAAAAGATCCAAGTTTCTCGGCTAAATGCGCAAAAATGAAGAAATATTGTTGATTTTCAGTTGAAAATAACGTTTTTCAGCGAATTTGCGATTTTTTTTCAAATTTTTGACCGAGAAATTTTTTACCCCCCCCACAAATTCGATTTGTCCAGATCCCACCCCTCCTCAAACCGGCTGACCCCACCCACCCTAAGTTCGGCTACCCCCTCCCCCGACTTTTTCTCAAGGTACACCTATGCCCACTGGCGGATCCAGGATTTCGTGACGGGGGGGGGGGCGGTAAAGTTCCTCCAGCGGGGGGTCTGGGGGGCGGGGCCCCCCAGAAGTTGAAGAAATTTTTTGTTTTTGCAATAAAATCGGTCTCCGGATCTTTAATTCTTTTTATACTGAAGAACTGAACAAATTTTTTAAAATTCTTGGCATTTTTGGGCAAAACTGGTTATTTTCTCCGAAAAATCGGATGCATTTCAACCTTTTTCTTCACAAATGCAATAAATATGCGGTTAAAAAGTAGAAAATTCGCGCCGAAGGCGCGAAATTTTTTGGTTTTTTGCCCTTTTTCCTCTTTCTCTCCTTAATTTTTCCTACCTTCGAATCGCGACGGGGGGGCCGCCCCCCCCCCCCGGCTCCGCCCCTGCCTACAGTTGGGCCCAAATAAAGGGTTACATGAAGTGAACCGCCTCGCGAAGTGAAGTGAAGTCAATCTTTGTCTTGGCAATAAAAGTTGAATGGCTCAAATAGAAGTGAGGTGAAGTAGCACTAACTTCATGTAACCCTTTATTTGGGCGCAACTGTATGCCCCCTCCCAAAGGAAACTATGCCCCTGCCCCATAGGTGTGGCTGGGCAAAAATCCGGGGGGCATAGGTGTACCAGGCTACAGTTTGCCCCCTGTGAGAGCTGGCATTTTTTTAGGGTTTTGAAAGTTTGTAAGTCGCCCCCCTTAGGGAGGAGGAAGTGGCTTCCGAAAAGTGGGGGGGGCGAGCCCAAAGTATAAAATATATATAAGAATTTTTAGCGAAAAATTAGTATTGTTTAGGTAAAAACACAAAAAATCGCCGTTTTTAAGCTTAAAATTAACATAGAAGTCCATAAATTAGCTAAAAATTGAGAAACTTTTTGAAAATTTGACCTCAAAAACCTAATTTTTCGACACTTTTTGGCGACCCCAAAAAAGTGGGGTGGGCCCACCCCCCCACTAAATCTCTATCCCTCCCAAAATTTTTGACAAATTTTACCCCTCCCCAGATTTTTTTACTTACCATCCCCCGACTTTTGGCTACCCCCCCCAACGATTTTTGGAGCCAAAAAGTTGGCTAAATTTGGCCAAAAAGTGGTCGGTCATTTTTTGAAAAATTTTTCTAAAATTTTGACCTAAAATCGCTTTAAAACGGTGCAAAAAATCCTAAAACGTTAAAAACAGGCCTTATTTTGATGAAAAAAGGGCTAAATTTCAGAAAATTTTGCATTTTTTGGCCATTTTTTGAAATTTCTGAGGTCCGAATTCTGGGGGCGGTTGGGGGGGGGTACCCCCACAGGCCTCGGACATGACGATTTTGGAAAAGTAGGAACAATTTTTCAAAAAAAGTAGGAAAAAGTAGGAACAAAAAGTAGGAATTTTAACAAAAAAGTAGGAATTTTCAGGCCTCATAATCGATTTTGCAAGCAACTTATCTAATTTTGTCGTCAACAGAATATCATTATGTAAATCTTCCGTACGGCCCAACCATTGTTCAATCGTCCTGAAGCCTTTAAAAATGATCATGTATATAAGTTACAAGCTGAAGTCGTGATCCCCAGTTTGAGCGATTGAGATGAGCTAGCGGCCTAAAATTTTGAGTACAAGTCGACAGAGTCCATGTACCCCACCGGCCCAGGATATATATAAAATTTGAGCTATCGAGTGAATTTTGTGCATGGTATACCTTCCTCTACAAAATTAAAACCTTATATTTGGAGAGTTGTGGAAACATTTCGAAAGCGTTTAGCAACTGGCTACTTTCTACGAAAATGAGAGTAACCTCCATATATTAACGGGACGTCAAATTTCACTGACCACTGACCGAAAGCTATCTTTGTTTTAGCGAACCTGACGTAAAATCATCTATATACATAATTTTAAGCGATTTATATATGCAGCATTCAACAAAAAATGCTATTTTTTGCGAAATGTTTTTCAGTGTTTTAATCGGTCCGAACTAGCTTTTTCTACAGGGTTGGCCCCCAGGAACCGGTTCCCTCAGAATCGCCCTCCCTCTTCCCAGAACGCAAGCGTGCCGAGAAAACTAGGGTTTTGATGGTAAAACTTCAAAAATGTTTCAGCTTCGCCGGATTTTTATGTCTTTTTAAACGTTTCTTAGCTATTTTAAGCTTAAAATTAGGTTTAATATTGTATAATTTTTAGCTCAACAGCAAAAATTAGTTAGTCTTCAGCATTTTTGTCGAAAAACTTAACGCCCCCAAAATCATGTACCAAGGTAAAGTCAGCTGAGTCCCACTCGAGATCCGAATTCTTAGGACTTCGGTGGTAAAGATGACTTTCCTTCAGGGCTGAATCAAGTGAACAGCTCAAATTGCATTTAAAGTTGGCAACAAGGTTACACTAAACCTGAGTTTAGTGGAATATTATGACCTTTGGGTCTTGTGAAGATTCGCTCCAGGCCCAAATTCCGAAAAACTTTGACTAGCCCCGGATATGCACCAAAATATGAGATTGAGGAATCACGGCAAACACGGTTTGAGGACTAAGCAAGTACTGGTTTTCCATTCAAAAATTGGACTTAGTCATCAGTTAATCCTCAATTGAATTCTAATCTTATCGAAAAAAATCCAGGTATATTACCTTAAATTTGGTTTGAGTAAGTTTTCGACAAAGCTGAATACAAACATAAAATTTTTCCGTTTTTAAATTTTTGGATTCGTAAGAGGAAACCAAGGGGAACCGAATTTTTTTGAAAGTTTACGAGGTCGCAGAACATAAATCTGAAACCCCTTTCTGTTTTATATACTTTACTTTCTGTTAAACTTTACAACAGTGTACTCATGTAAGCTTGCATCCTAAACTTAAAACTTTAGCTTACAGAAAGCTAACAAAAAGGTTGACCGGGTTGTCTAAGAGTAAAATCAAACGAACCACCTCAACTTTACAACAAAATCTAATTTAGCGAAACCGAAAACGGTGCGATGTTTGTATGCAGCCCGGTAGAAAACACACCCACACCAAATTTCAGCTAATTTTGTCAAGTTATGCGGAATCTGGACCTGGCCGGTACGTAGATTTAATAAGATCCCACCTTTTTGCTAAGCTAACGTGTCCAAGCCAAATAGCACTCTGCCGTAAGACTTACGAATTCTGAATTTTACCACAAAAACTGGCAAAACCGATGAAACTTAGTCGATTGGGAGTTATTTTAGCATATTTTGACATAAATTTCTCACTTTTCAAGCCCTATTTTCGCATACCAAAACGACTGACAGAAGATTTTGAGTTCGTTTAATGGGCTGTACATCGAAAAAGGAGCATTTCTAGCTAAAAAAACCTGGGTACAGTTTATGGGGTCCCCCACAACCGACCATTTTTGAATATTTTTCAAAAATGGCTATTTTGCTTATGAAACCTGATTGGTTGATGCTGCACAATTTTTGAACTTTTCAAATCGATAAAAATTGTTACCAATTCATTATAACTTTGGTTTTTTTGGCCAAATATACTAAATTTGATGCGCTCTTTCATCTGGAAGTATCAAATCTACTCTAGCGCCAATATTTTGGGGTGATTTTTTTTTTACCACAAACCAATTTTTTTACCATTTTGTCGCTTAAAAAAAATCACCGATTTTTTTATTAATCTGAGAATCTGTGGTGGTAGGAAAGATTTTACGCTCCGAATCGATAGAGGGCAGTGCTGGGCACTTACACGTAAAACCAAGTTTCCAGATTTGGCCAACATTTTGCGAAACATAAAAGTTTAAGCCGAAAACCTTTTTTTTTATCCAAAATCTGACTATGTAGGGTTAGGGGTGTCCATAGGTGTAAATTTTGAGAAATCAAGTTGGGGGAGGGGTTGCCGAAATTCGGGTGGGGGGGGTCAGCCGTTTTGAGGGGGGGTGGGGTCCGGAAAAATCGATTTTGGGGGGGGTAAAAAATTTTTTGGTCACAAATTTAGAAAAAGTTCGCAAATTTTACTAAAAATGCGTTATTTTCCAACTGTAACTCAAAAATATTTCTTCATTTTTGCTCATTTATTCGAAAAAACTTGGACTTTTTGCAAAAATTTCGAATTTTTCCAAAAAATTTCGAATTTTTACCAATTTTGAGGCAAAATTTTCAAAATTTTGAGGGTGGGGTCTGGGATTTGGCCATTTGGGGGTGGGGTCTGCCTCCAAAATTTCGAGGGTGGGGGCGGAACTTTTCCTTTTGGGGGAGAGGGGTTCCCTCCAGGTTCACCTATGGGGGTGCCGGGGGCATCATTTGAAATGGCCAGCCGACTCATTTTTCTTGCAATGCTGCAGACCTTTAACCAGTTCAATCTCTAACGAATTCTTCCAGTAATTTTTAAAGCTGTAGACCATGCGTTGCCTTTATTTGGAGACTATTACTCGCTACCGTTTTAAAGCAGTACAGAGGATGCTCTGGAACTGCAAATATTGTGTTACCTGCAGACATGTGCAGAGCAGTTCTGGGGGGGTGGAAGCGGGTGCCGAAGGCCGCCGAAAAACTTCGATTTTTCCGGTTTTTTACTGGAAAAACTGGATTCTGGGGGTGGAGGATCTCTGGGAGGGTGAGCTTCAGGTCTGGGCTGGTGTCTCCCCCCCAACCCCCCCTTACACACGGCACACTAGTTATGAATGTGGGAAGGCCACAAGTATCAGTGAAAAGAAGCTTTTCTGGATAAAACCTAGTAACCTATAATAAACACGATGTCGAAAATTCTGATGCACAGCATGTCTACAATTAGACAGTTAGTCTAAATGCCTAACTTAGTCTGCATTTTTCTTTTTGCAGAAACTTTCAAGGTTCAGTTTGTCTCTGCTCTACCTAATCAACTCTTTCAAAACACCGCTAGTTTAAGCAGTATACTTACTTATAAATACATTTCTTTGCACTTTCTGTTTCCACATTAATATTTAGTTGTTTCCAGTCTTTTATGACAGCAGTCCTCCTAACTCGTTGCTTTGGCTTCCTGGAAAATAAAAATTTCAAAGCGCTGGCAGCAACACAAATTATAGCTGCTGCGGAAATCTGATAGGTCCATAAATAATCGCCAAGACAGTGCAAACACTAACTGAACGACTGCATTTAGTCCCGAAATATAGAGAATATTTAAAGTCTATTTCTTGAGAATATTTCCCTTCCAACTATGGCTTCCAGTTTTCCAATTCTTGAAATTTCACCAAAGCAAAACAGGCCAAATAGATATTCAAGCTCAGTGATATGGGGATAAAATCTTTAAAATAATATACGACACTCGATATACGCAATATCCATTTCCTTAACACCATCGACAAGGTCGAAGTACATGATAGGGGCACAGTAATGCTTGTAATGACCCAGCAGTAATTGAATCTCTATTACAGGAAGCAGCCAACCAGCCAGAGCTGCCATGACATAATATAAAGGACTATTCATAACCGTTTTAAGTAAATGTCTTTTCGGGTTTTGAAAGAAAAGCAAGACGACTGATGGCAACGATAACATGATGATAGAGTTGGCAAGAGTGAGGGAACCCACATATCAAAAAACCAGTTATGCCCAGCCTAGAGTCAATTGGAAACGAGGACAAATCCAATGATATTAACAAATCGACAGTGAGTTAGAGTAAGTAGAAGTAGGGAGTCCGCCGCGCTACGCTACTTGCAAACAGAATTTGAAATGGCTGTTCCTTGTACCCGATGCCTTCCGAAGAATGTGAACCACAGTTGCCAGACAACAAACTAGAGATCCCAACATTACTACAATGTCCAACCACTGTACAACCAGACTTTCTCCACCTGGAGGGTCAAATGAGGGCTGTTTACGGCGTTGTATTTGATTACAGCAGACATTATTGTGAAGTTCTGAACTAGGTTGTTGCAAAAAGCGTAAATTAATTTACAATGCGAAAACGCAGCTGCTCTTGGAGATATTTTAATAAATTTGTGTCAAGGAGGCGGAACAGTTGTTATTATTTTCTGTTCATTTTCTTGGGAGTGAACGATATCAAAACTTGGACCAATCTGGGAATAATTAAATTCGTTTAATTGATACAGTGCAACTACATTAACCAGTATGTAGCCTATGCAGGCAAGCACCAAATAGGGTACCACTGCTCCATGTCCATAAATCTACTGCTAATCCAAATGCAACGAACTCATTTTGGCTGTCCTTGCAAATACGCACGTAATGTAATACATCAAATTTACCACCAACCCATACGATGGTAATTGAAGTGCTACTGGAGGATATCTAGGATGTATAGGGAAAAATAGAGGGTGCCATGTCAAAAACGTTTGCAGCGATGAGTAGACAGAAATAATAATCACACAAAGACATGTGCAGGAGGAAAATTGGTGGATGAACCGGAAAACCGGATTTTTCGGATTTTGTTTTTCGAAAATCCGGAAAATCCGGATTCTCGGGGAGGATGGGGATTCCTCCAGGTGGGGAGGGCGAGGTGCAGGTTTGGGGGTGTAGCCCCCCGTACCCCGTCCCGCAAGCACATGTATGGACACAGCCCCTGAGGTCCCATTGTGTGGAAGAGTACCGGATGTTATGCCTGTGCGGTGAGACCAACATAGGTCTCATGGTGTTCAGTGATTCAGGATTTTGTGCAAGTCAAGTCTCTGATTTGGCCAGTGAGGCGACATAGTCCAGTGGAGGTCCAGTCCAGATTCTGTCAACTGGTATTGGATTGTGCTAAGTGAAATCGGGCATTGCTACTTGGACCTGAAAACAGTCTACCGAGTTCGGATTTGGGGCCGACAAAGACGGATATGTCTGGACAGAATCGATTGCGGCTAGCACATACACGGAGCAGTTAAAGCTAAAGTTAAAGTTAAACAGGACTTGGTTGAAGAGTAAACCTAAATCTTCAGCGCTAGATACTTTCTGGAAAAGATGGTACGAAATATCAATCCATAAAGATTGCCTGTTTTGGGGAAAGAGTCATCATTCCCTCTCCACTACAAGGTTATTTTCTAAATCAGCTTCATTTATCATCCTGGCATCGTTCGGATGAAGTCTTTAACACGGCTGCATATCTGGTGGCCCTCCTTTGATTCAGAAATTGAAAAAACGTATGGAACATTATCAAAAATTCAAAACGACAAAACGTTTGCAATATTGTTAGTTTAATCGTTTGAAAACGTTAGGAACCAACGTTTATTCCGCTAAAGTTAAACGTTTGAAAAAACTAATTTCAGCTACCAAAGTCGGAGCTTATCTTGATTTATCATAAGTCAGCAGAGAGTTTTTCATTTATATCAAGTTATTTCTGTACCCAGGCAGCTGTGTTGTCTACTTTTTAGATCACACAACAACTCTGCTCTGCCTGGAACTAAAGCGTTTTACAAGAAACGTTAAAACGTTTCTAAACGTTAAATATTCAAAAGCTTTTCAAAACGATAAAACGTTATGAATTTTGATAATGTTCCTATAGTGCCTGCGCCAGATGTCGCCCTGTTTCTTCAGCGCCATCGGCTACTCTTTCAAATTGGCCTACTCCGCTTCTACCATGGCAAAGAGTGCATGCGGATTTTGTTGGACGGTCCGTTTTTTGGGAAGATGTGGCTGTTGATTGTCGACAGTTACTCCAAATGGCCCGAAGTGGTAGAGATGGTCTCAACAGATTCACCGAATACGGTTTCCGTCTTACGTTCCGTGTTTGCCCGACTGGGTCTGCCGGGAACCTTAGTAACGGGTAACGGTCCCCAATTTGGCATAGCATGGTGTTTTCACTTTTGACTCTCCCCATCAGTCATATCTAGTTATACGACTCTTCTTATGTGGCATGGATACTGTCCACACAATATGAAGCTGAAGACATAGCCAACATTGACCTTTCTGATCCGGGTTATCTGTCCGCCATTAAATGCTCAAGGAATATTAGTGGAGCACAGCGTAATTCTACGCTCAATACCTCTTGCGAAGTAAATCCGGTATGTGTTCATTTTAAACGTGTGACTGGTACAGCTTGCACCTCTTCGCAGTGGTAGACGAACATACTGTGGGGTACGTGTTGTATCAAGAAGGGGGTTTGTCTTGCCCAAATATTATCGATAAAGTTGATTAGGAATTTTTAGCGCGCATTGTACCTGTAGACAGCGCGCAGACTCATCATGTTTTGCCATCCGACCTGCAGAGCTTTCAGATCATCGTGCTCATTGCAGTAGTTCAGGATTCACGACTTATCTGGTTGCGGTAGATTTTGCCTTAATTTAAATTTTATCTCTAAACTTTGCGAAATATTCATTCTTTAATCTGTAAGAACTGCTGTAATTGGATGCTTTCTATGGTTTGGTAATTGGTAGTGCAGCCAATTCCTCAAGCTGTGGAGATTGGCTCAGTCAGGATTAACAGCTGGCGAGCATTAAAGCTCCACGTTTTCTAAAACCATATCACTGTTTTGAGGTTGTTCTGGTTTTTTGAGTGCTCCGGTTTGTGCAGAGTATTGGCTATGTATTTTCATATGTTATAAAGTTTCATCAAATTTCCAAAAATTCTGCAATGTTTTCTAAAAATTTAATATGTAGTTTTTTAAATTTTAAAGATTTGATATTGTAGTATCAAGCCGGAAAAACCTGTTTGCCAAGCTTGGGAAACAAGTGAACTGCCTGCAGCTGAGATAAAAATGGCTGAACATGTAGGTATCATGTGAGGATACATAATGATCACTTAAATCACATAAATCAAAATAAGTTTGGATGCGGGAAAATTTTAGCAATTCGCTTTTGTACTTAATAAATGTCAAAAATCTCTGACAGAAAAATCCAACTGATGAGTTAACCTACTTTAGAAATCAGACCTGCAGCAAATAGAAGCCTAACTAGCATCAATAAAATATGAATAATAGAAAATAATGGGTCCAATCGGCTGATTTTCAACAATTCCATCTTAATTAGGCTACTGAAATCCTGGTGAAATGCACATAATTGGACTATGCTATGGACTATTGGACTATTGGACTAAAAGACCTCATTTCATTAAACAACGCTGACAAATACAGATTGTAGCTTTGTGCCCAATATATTGTCAAATGAAAACTTAGAATCTGTACAACTTATATATAACGACAAATATCCGTAAAATTATACATAATATGGGTGTAAAGAGCGTCTGCGCGGCCCCTGGAGACCGTGTTTGCCTGGTGCCAGATAATTAAAGGTCCGAGAGTGATAAAAATGTTATCATCGTAAAGTACTCGAGTAGTATATTATACTACAAGTACCACCATACTTTTGGTTCGAATTCGAAACTTCAAATGTTTGGACATGGAGATAAGTTACCGTCCGGTTGTTTTTATACCGCCGGAGGCGGTATACTTGTAATGGGTTGACCTATCTGAATTCCTATGCTTTGCATGTAAATTGTTTGGCGCGGACGATTTCCGTCCTCTCTTCAACATATGTCCCTAGTATGCAGGTTTTTCGCCCAGCAGTTTCTCTGGTGATTTGATTTTTATCGCATTGTTACAGTCGATTTGCTTGAATTTCTTCGCTCTGTGATATGTTTTGCAAACGATCACTGTCAACCTTTACTCATATGACCGAAAATCGGGCTTTATTTGCCTGCCACTTGATTGGCTGAGACTTACTTAACAGATCAACAAATGGCTAAAACTACAATTACAATTTTCGTGTGAAAAGATTGTTTTTGCGCTTGCACTGTATTTATTTCATTGGTGTTTGCTTTGCTTTAGAATTTAGATAATTGCTTGAAATGAACAGATAGGTAAATCATAATTTTCTGTTTAGCGGTTTAATCGATAAATTCATTAAAATCAGAATGGTGCAGCGGTTAGAATGTCAGCTTTGCACTGATCCGGACACAGATCAAATCCGGCCTCCGGGAGAATTTGAATTTCACAATTGGCCATGCAATAAAATACCGCAATTCTTTTGTCTCAGAAACCGCCAATGTTGAGGAGTTTGAATCTAGTCAAATGTTAACGACACAGTACAGTAGAACAATTAATATGTTCTATGAAAGACAAAACAAACGTTGAACACATAAGTTTCAAACACCACGGTGGCATTATTCTCCTTTTAAGGGGTAACTTGTTTTCCCTGTTAATAACGCTAATTGGAGGTGCATTTTCTAGGGAAGTGTTGGAACGATGTGGGCATTTTGGTCCAATGCTACTATTATATGCTGTTAGACAGTATCCCCCATGCTACCAAACGAAGGTATTTTGGCACTCGGCCAACTTTGGCTCTGTGCCAAGGCCCCAAAGTAGGACTTTCGCTATTTTGGCACTTCTGTTGAAATCAATTTTTTTCACAAGCTACCAGCTAGATCGGATGGGTTTATTTTATTTGAATATTTCGGTAGTAACGAAGTAACGAAGAGGATTTTTAAATTTCGCTTTGTAGCTTTCAGGAGATGGGCCCAAACTTTGCATTTTTTCACCTGTTCTGGAGAAAGGTTTCTAAATCTCATTTTCATTAGAAATAGCCAAAAAGTCACTAAAAACTGCTTTTTTCGGCATTGTGGTGGTACCCATGTATATGGCCTGCGGGCCGGGGGTCCGGTGAGGGTCAAAAATAAAAGTCTTCAAAAGTAGTCAAATTTAGTATCAATCAAGTGAAAGCCCTTGGCGAGGCGAACAACTTTTGTCAATATACCACCTGCAAAAAGTGGCCCCACCGGCCTGTGAGTGGGCGCCGACTCCCTGTGGGTCCGATGGGAGTCAAAGATTAAAGTCATCAAAAGTGGCCAAGTTTGGTATCAAATGAAAACCCTTGGCAAGACGAGCAGCTTTTGTCATTAAACCACGCACATAAAGTGGCCCCATCGCTCAATGGGTGGGTGCCCCACCCCCAGCGGGTCCGGTGGGGGTCAAAGATGAAAGCTTTCAAAAGTGGTCAAGTTTGTTATCAAATGAAAGCCCCTTTGTGAGGCGAACAACGTTTGTCATTATAGCACCCGCAAAAAGTGGCCGCATCGCCTGGTGGATGGGTGCCCCACCCCCAGTCTTTAAAGTCTTCAAAAGTGGTCAAGTTTGGTATCAAATGAAAACCCTTGGCAAGACGAACAGCATTTGCCATTATACCACCCACCAAATGTGGTTGCAGCGACGCTGGGGGCGGCGTTGGAGATTCAAGGGTAGTATTATTATGTATTCACCACTTTTCTGCCCGTCCTGTGTCAGTGTTCAAGCTCGTTATATCAATTAACACAGTGCCGGAAAGGGATCCTTTAAAATGACAGAAGGAGAAGAAATAAAAATGCTCCTCTGGAGCATGAAAAAGTAATATGGGTGATAGTGAGGTTGCAAAGTCGAGAGAGGACTAATGCTAAAAATGCTTAATATGGATCTAGGTTCAGAAACAGAAGAGGACTAGGTTATGAGCGAATTAACATGGGCACAGCTTCACCGAACAACCCATATTCGCGGACTTTCACGCTTTGCCTTACTGATTGAAGCATGTGGTTAAATAGCTAGGCTACTTAACATATATACGTAACTTCGTTGTGATGGACTGCAACAAAAAACCTAACGATATTACGCTGAAGCTATTTGCTCAATCCGGGAGGAAAAAGAAGAACATCGTCGGAGAGAGTCGTCCAGTTATTCTTGCCATGTATTTCTACTACTTTCCGTAGAAATGGATAAAATGAACAGCAGATATCAAAAGTTTCCTAAAGGAAACAAGCAAGAATTTTGTGCAAAACATGTCTGTATTGAGTATATTTACCCTAAATATAGGCCTGCTGCGAGCACATTCATCCTTTATTAAGAAGTGCGTCCATGTCGCAACTGTTTGAGTATAGTGAACTGAAAAAATTGCATACAAACTGTTGGGCTTGGACCTGCTTTGCTCACTTAATAGGCAGAGCTGCAATATCTGGACGAAGAAAGATTGAGGTAGAATCTTGATCAGGTGGCTAGTTTTCGACTTACAAAAACAGTTTGAACAGAACAAACAAAATATACCAAACTGGACTCTCGGTTTTGTGTATCTTATAGTTACTAAATTTATTTAAAAATTGTTTTTCTCATGGTCTGCAATGTTTGTTTCTAGTATGTATAAGTAGATGTTGCATGAAGCAAGTATGTAGTTTGGAATATCTAAGTAGTGATATGATACGCTTTTTTCAATTTTCCACTTTGATATATAAGTTGTACCGGAAAGACTACGCAGACTTTTCAAAATTCCTATTCAGACAACTCTTAGCCTTTGCTTTCGATTTCTTGTTCCATGTAATTAAGCAAAACTGAAAATCTAGTTCAATCAAAACAGGTTTACATCAACTTCTTCTTTCACCTCAGAGCTAAAATTAACACAGTTTTATGCAAATGCGTATGCTTAAGCATGTACGTATGTGCAAAAGATAGATCAAAACCGATTATAGTAGACCTGCTGCGTCGTGACGCAGCAGGAAAAATTGTCGTCATTAGAGCTCGAATATCAGAGCTGTAGATTATTTGTGCACTATAATGGCCAACGGAAAATTTATAGAGGTTTATAAAAATTTTCAAGAAAGCGGAGAAATGCCATAATTATACACAGTCCAGGGAAGCCTCTCCCGGAGTGACATATTATGCACGAATCTGAATAAATGCCAAAAATAAAGCTGCACAACATAAAGCATGCATATATTGCACCGATGATGGCAAAATGGAAGGCAAAAAATGGCAGTACAAGATTATGATGGATAAACCTGCTATACATAGTAAAAGTAAAAAAACAGTTAGAAAAAGGATAAGATACGGCATAATATAGGACGGACAAGCCGAACTAGAGGGCACCCCAAAGAAAAGAATGTCAAAAGAAAATGTGGTATATCTTTCAAATACAAATTTAAAAGGTAATAGTCAAACGAGAAACCCCACAAAGTATAGCCCAAATCAATTCCCCCCAACCTATTAAAGCTGTCAAACAAAAGTAAGGGATATGGAATGAAAAAGGGACAACACTAATTAGAAAAACAGGGAAAGGGGGAGGGGGGGCGGACGAGAGTAGGGGACAACCGGAATACACAAAAATCACAACACTGACTGATGTAATCAAAAGTTCACAGTTACAGATTACAGACCAGGGAGGCTGCCGAGAACCATACCGTAGGGGTAGACCCCACAAGTCAACATCGGACCAGACCTCCGGAAGGGGAGCGGGCGCCCGACGGCACGAGCCGCTCCAGACCAAGCACCCAATCACCGGCCAATCAAGAAGAACCAGGCCCACAAACCACAAGACACCGGGTCAACCAACACAATTATGGGGCATAGACAGTTCACATAACATTTATAGCATCATAAAAGGGGCACTCGCCGCAGAAGAGAGACTGGGGAGGGAAGGGGAAATATGTCACATTAATCAAAACAACAAAACAAAAAGGGTTATTTAAAGCATGTAATATAAAGGATAACACACGGCACGGAGGCCTATAGTAAACAAAATAATGTATATATAAAACCTCTATAAATTTTCCGTTGGCCATTATAGTGCACAAATAATCTACAGCTCTGATATTCGAGCTCTAATGACGACAATTTTTCCTGCTGCGTCACGACGCAGCAGGTCTACTATAATCGGTTTTGATCTATCTTTTGCACATACGTACATGCTTAAGCATACGGATTTGCATAAAACTGTGTATTAATTTTAGCTCTGAGGTGAAAGAAGAAGTTGATGTAAACCTGTTTTGATTGAACTAGATTTTCAGTTTTGCTTAATTACATGGAACAAGAAACGCTAAGAGCTGTTTGAATAGGAATTTTGAAAAGTCTGCGTAGTCTTTCCGGTACAACTTATGTATCAAAGTGGAAAATTGAAAAAAGCGTATCATATCACTATTTAGATATTCCAAACTACATACTTGCGTCATGCAACGTCTACTTATACTCACTAGAAACAAACATTGCAGACCATAAGAAAAACAATTTTTAAATAAATTTAGTAACTATAAAATACACAAAACCGAGAGTCCCGTTTGGTATATTTTGTTTGTTCTGTTCAAACTGTTTTTGTAAGTCGAAAACTAGCCACCTGATCAAGATTCTACCTCAATCTTTCTTCGTCCAGATTTTGCAGCTCTGCCTAGTAAGTGAGCATCGAAGCAGGTCCAAGCCCACCAGTTTGTATGCATTTTTTTCAGTTCACTATGCTCAAACAGTTGCGACATGGACGCACTTCTTAATAAAGGATGGATGTGCTCGCAGCAGGCCTTATATTTAGGGTAAATATACTCAATACAGACACGTTTTGCACAAAATTCTTGCTTGTTTCCTTTAGGAAACTTTTGATATCTGCTGTTCATTTTATCCATTTCTACGGAAAGTAGTAGAAATACATGGCAAGAATAACTGGACGACTCTCTCCGACGATGTTCTTCTTTTTCCTCCCGGATTGAGCAAATAAGCTTCAGCGTAATATCGTTAGGTTTTTTGTTGCAGTCCATCACAACGAAGTTACGTATATATGTTAGGTAGCCTAGCTATTTAACCACATGCTTCAATCAGTAAGGCAAAGCGTGAAAGTCCGCGAATATGGGTTGTTCGGTGAAGCTGTGCCCATGTTAATTCGCTCATAACCTAGTCCTCTTCTGTTTCCTGAACCTAGATCCATATTAAGCATTTTTAGCATTAGTCCTCTCTCGACTTTGCAACCTCACTATCACCCATATTACTTTTTCATGCTCCAGAGGGAGCATTTTTATTTCTTTCTCCTTCTGTCATTTTTAAAAGGATCCCCTTTCCGGCACTGTGTTAATTGATATAACGAGCTTGAACACTGACACAGGACGGGCAGAAAAAGTGGTGAATACATAATAATACTACCCTTGAATCTCCAACGCCGCCCCCAGCGTCGCTGCAACCACATTTGGTGGGTGGTATAATGGCAAATGCTGTTCGTCTTGCCAAGGGTTTTCATTTGATACCAAACTTGACCACTTTTGAAGACTTTAAAGACTGGGGGTGGGGCACCCATCCACCAGGCGATGCGGCCACTTTTTGCGGGTGCTATAATGACAAACGTTGTTCGCCTCACAAAGGGGCTTTCATTTGATAACAAACTTGACCACTTTTGAAAGCTTTCATCTTTGACCCCCACCGGACCCGCTGGGGGTGGGGGCACCCACCCATTGAGCGATGGGGCCACTTTATGTGCGTGGTTTAATGACAAAAGCTGCTCGTCTTGCCAAGGGTTTTCATTTGATACCAAACTTGGCCACTTTTGATGACTTTAATCTTTGACTCCCATCGGACCCACAGGGAGTCGGCGCCCACTCACAGGCCGGTGGGGCCACTTTTTGCAGGTGGTATATTGACAAAAGTTGTTCGCCTCGCCAAGGGCTTTCACTTGATTGATACTAAATTTGACTACTTTTGAAGACTTTTATTTTTGACCCTCACCGGACCCCCGGCCCGCAGGCCATATACATGGGTACCACCACAATGCCGAAAAAAGCAGTTTTTAGTGACTTTTTGGCTATTTCTAATGAAAATGAGATTTAGAAACCTTTCTCCAGAACAGGTGAAAAAATGCAAAGTTTGGGCCCATCTCCTGAAAGCTACAAAGCGAAATTTAAAAATCCTCTTCGTTACTTCGTTACTACCGAAATATTCAAATAAAATAAACCCATCCGATCTAGCTGGTAGCTTGTGAAAAAAATTGATTTCAACAGAAGTGCCAAAATAGCGAAAGTCCTACTTTGGGGCCTTGGCACAGAGCCAAAGTTGGCCGAGTGCCAAAATACCTTCGTTTGGTAGCATGGGGGATACTGTCTAACAGCATATAATAGTAGCATTGGACCAAAATGCCCACATCGTTCCAACACTTCCCTAGAAAATGCACCTCCAATTAGCGTTATTAACAGGGAAAACAAGTTACCCCTTAAAAGGAGAATAATGCCACCGTGGTGTTTGAAACTTATGTGTTCAACGTTTGTTTTGTCTTTCATAGAACATATTAATTGTTCTACTGTACTGTGTCGTTAACATTTGACTAGATTCAAACTCCTCAACATTGGCGGTTTCTGAGACAAAAGAATTGCGGTATTTTATTGCATGGCCAATTGTGAAATTCAAATTCTCCCGGAGGCCGGATTTGATCTGTGTCCGGATCAGTGCAAAGCTGACATTCTAACCGCTGCACCATTCTGATTTTAATGAATTTATCGATTAAACCGCTAAACAGAAAATTATGATTTACCTATCTGTTCATTTCAAGCAATTATCTAAATTCTAAAGCAAAGCAAACACCAATGAAATAAATACAGTGCAAGCGCAAAAACAATCTTTTCACACGAAAATTGTAATTGTAGTTTTAGCCATTTGTTGATCTGTTAAGTAAGTCTCAGCCAATCAAGTGGCAGGCAAATAAAGCCCGATTTTCGGTCATATGAGTAAAGGTTGACAGTGATCGTTTGCAAAACATATCACAGAGCGAAGAAATTCAAGCAAATCGACTGTAACAATGCGATAAAAATCAAATCACCAGAGAAACTGCTGGGCGAAAAACCTGCATACTAGGGACATATGTTGAAGAGAGGACGGAAATCGTCCGCGCCAAACAATTTACATGCAAAGCATAGGAATTCAGATAGGTCAACCCATTACAAGTATACCGCCTCCGGCGGTATAAAAACAACCGGACGGTAACTTATCTCCATGTCCAAACATTTGAAGTTTCGAATTCGAACCAAAAGTATGGTGGTACTTGTAGTATAATATACTACTCGAGTACTTTACGATGATAACATTTTTATCCCTCTCGGACCTTTAATTAGCTGGCACCAGGCAAACACGGTCTCCAGGGGCCGCGCAGACGCCTTTACACCCATATTATGTATAATTTTACGGATATTTGTCGTTATATATAAGTTGTACAGATTCTAAGTTTTCATTTGACAATATATTGGGCACAAAGCTACAATCTGTATTTGTCAGCGTTGTTTAATGAAATGAGGTCTTTTAGTCCAATAGTCCAATAGTCCATAGCATAGTCCAATTATGTGCATTTCACCAGGATTTCAGTAGCCTAATTAAGATGGAATTGTTGAAAATCAGCCGATTGGACCCATTATTTTCTATTATTCATATTTTATTGATGCTAGTTAGGCTTCTATTTGCTGCAGGTCTGATTTCTAAAGTAGGTTAACTCATCAGTTGGATTTTTCTGTCAGAGATTTTTGACATTTATTAAGTACAAAAGCGAATTGCTAAAATTTTCCCGCATCCAAACTTATTTTGATTTATGTGATTTAAGTGATCATTATGTATCCTCACATGATACCTACATGTTCAGCCATTTTTATCTCAGCTGCAGGCAGTTCACTTGTTTCCCAAGCTTGGCAAACAGGTTTTTCCGGCTTGATACTACAATATCAAATCTTTAAAATTTAAAAACTACATATTAAATTTTTAGAAAACATTGCAGAATTTTTGGAAATTTGATGAAACTTTATAACATATGAAAATACATAGCCAATACTCTGCACAAACCGGAGCACTCAAAAAACCAGAACAACCTCAAAACAGTGATATGGTTTTAGAAAACGTGGAGCTTTAATGCTCGCCAGCTGTTAATCCTGACTGAGCCAATCTCCACAGCTTGAGGAATTGGCTGCACTACCAATTACCAAACCATAGAAAGCATCCAATTACAGCAGTTCTTACAGATTAAAGAATGAATATTTCGCAAAGTTTAGAGATAAAATTTAAATTAAGGCAAAATCTACCGCAACCAGATAAGTCGTGAATCCTGAACTACTGCAATGAGCACGATGATCTGAAAGCTCTGCAGGTCGGATGGCAAAACATGATGAGTCTGCGCGCTGTCTACAGGTACAATGCGCGCTAAAAATTCCTAATCAACTTTATCGATAATATTTGGGCAAGACAAACCCCCTTCTTGATACAACACGTACCCCACAGTATGTTCGTCTACCACTGCGAAGAGGTGCAAGCTGTACCAGTCACACGTTTAAAATGAACACATACCGGATTTACTTCGCAAGAGGTATTGAGCGTAGAATTACGCTGTGCTCCACTAATATTCCTTGAGCATTTAATGGCGGACAGATAACCCGGATCAGAAAGGTCAATGTTGGCTATGTCTGTCAGCTTCATATTGTGTGGACAGTATCCATGCCACATAAGAAGAGTCGTATAACTAGATATGACTGATGGGGAGAGTCAAAAGTGAAAACACCATGCTATGCCAAATTGGGGACCGTTACCCGTTACTAAGGTTCCCGGCAGACCCAGTCGGGCAAACACGGAACGTAAGACGGAAACCGTATTCAGTGAATCTGTTGAGACCATCTCTACCACTTCGGGCCATTTGGAGTAACTGTCGACAATCAACAGCCACATCTTCCCAAAAAACGGACCGGCCAACAAAATCCGCATGCACTCTTTGCCATGGTAGAAGCGGAGTAGGCCAATTTGAAAGAGTAGCCGATGGCGCTGAAGAAACAGGGCGACATCTGGCGCAGGCACTATAGGAACATTATCAAAATTCATAACGTTTTATCGTTTTGAAAAGCTTTTGAATATTTAACGTTTAGAAACGTTTTAACGTTTCTTGTAAAACGCTTTAGTTCCAGGCAGAGCAGAGTTGTTGTGTGATCTAAAAAGTAGACAACACAGCTGCCTGGGTACAGAAATAACTTGATATAAATGAAAAACTCTCTGCTGACTTATGATAAATCAAGATAAGCTCCGACTTTGGTAGCTGAAATTAGTTTTTCAAACGTTTAACTTTAGCGGAATAAACGTTAGTTCCTAACGTTTTCAAACGATTAAACTAACAATATTGCAAACGTTTTGTCGTTTTGAATTTTGATAATGTTCCATACGTTTTTTCAATTTCTGAATCCAAGGAGGGCCACCAGATATGCAGCCGTGCTAAAGACTTCATCCGAACGATGCCAGGATGATAAATGAAGCTGATTTAGAAAATAACCTTGTAGTGGAGAGGGAATGATGACTCTTTCCCCAAAACAGGCAATCTTTATGGATTGATATTTCGTACCATCTTTTCCAGAAAGTATCTAGCGCTGAAGATTTAGGTTTACTCTTCAACCAAGTCCTGTTTAACTTTAACTTTAGCTTTAACTGCTCCGTGTATGTGCTAGCCGCAATCGATTCTGTCCAGACATATCCGTCTTTGTCGGCCTAAATCCGAACTCGGTAGACTGTTTTCGGGTCCAAGTAGCAATGCCCGATTTCACTTAGCACAATCCAATACCAGTTGACAGAATCTGGACTGGACCTCCACTGGACTATGTCGCCTCACTGGCCAAATCAGAGACTTGACTTGCACAAAATCCTGAATCACTGAACACCATGAGACCTATGTTGGTCTCACCGCACAGGCATAACATCCGGTACGCTTCCACACAATGGGACCTCAGGGGCTGTGTCCATACATGTGCTTGCGGGACGGGGTACGGGGGGCTACACCCCCAAACCTGCACCTCGCCCTCCCACCTGGAGGAATCCCCATCCTCCCCGAGAATCCGGATTTTCCGGATTTTCGAAAAACAAAATCCGAAAAATCCGGTTTTCCGGTTCATCCACCAATTTTCCTCCTGCACATGTCTTTGTGTGACTATTATTTCTGTCTACTCATCGCTGCAAACGTTTTTGACATGGCACCCTCTATTTTCCCTATACATCCTAAATTATTAAATTGCAGCTTTAATTACCATCGTATGGGTTGGTGATAAAGTTTGATGTATTACATTACGTGCGTATTTAAGGACAGCCAGGCAGGTTCGTTGCATTTGGATTAGCAGTAGATTTATGGACATGGAGCAGTGGTGCCCTATTTGGTGCTTGCCTGCATAGGCTACATACTGGTTAATGTAGCTGCACTGTATCTATAATAAACGAATTTAATTATTCCCAGATGGTCCAAGTTTTGATATCGTTCACTCCCAAGAAATGAACAGAAAATAATAACAACTTGTTCCGACTACTTGACACAAATTTATTAAAATATCTCCAAGAGCAGCTGCGTTTTCGCATTGTAAATTAATTTACGCTTTTGCAACAACCTCGTTCAGAACTTCACTAATGTCTGCTGTAATCAATACAACGCTAAACAGTACCCTATTTGAGCCTCCAGGTGGAGAAAGTCTGGTTGTACAGTGGTTGGACATTGTAGTAATGTTGGGATCTCTAGTTTGTTGTCTGGCAACTGTGGTTCACATTATTCGGAAGCGTCAGTACAAGGAACAGCCATTTCAAATTCTGTTTGCAAGTAGCGTAGCGGCGGACTCCCTACTTCTACTTACTCTAACTCACTGTCGATTTGTTAATATCATTGGATTTGTACTGTTTCCAATTGACTCTAGGCTGGGCATAACTGGTTTTTTGGATATGTGGGTTCCCACTTGCCAACTCTATCATCATGTTATCGTTGCCATCAGTCGTCTTGCTTTTCTTTTTCAAAACCCGAAAAGACATTTACTTAAAACGGTTATGAATAGTCCTTTATATTATGTCATGGCAGCTCTGGCTGGTTGGCTGCTTCCTGTAATAGAGATTCAATTACTGCTGGGTCATTACAAGCATTACTGTGCCCCTGTCATGTACTTCGACCTTGTCGATGGTGTTAAGGAAATGGATATTGCGTATATCGAGTTCGTATATTATTTTAAAGATTTTATCCCCATATCACTGAGCTTGAATATCTATTTGGCCTGTTTTGCTTTGGTGAAATTTCAGAATTGGAAAACTGGAAGCCATAGTTGGAAGGGAAATATTCTCAAGAAATCAGACTTAAATATTCTCTATATTTCGGGACTAAATGCAGTCGTTCAGTTAGTGTTTGCACTGTCTTGGCGATTATTTATGGACCTATCAGATTTCGCAGCAGCTGTAAATTGTGTTGCTGCCAGCGCTTTGAAATTTTTATTTTCCAGGAAGCCAAAGCAACGAGTTAGGAGGACTGCTGTCATAAAGACTGGAACAACTAAATATTAATGTGGAAACAGAAAGTGCAAAGAAATGTATTTTATATAAGTATACTGCTTAAACTAGCGGTGTTTTGAAAGAGTTGATTAGAGTAGAGCAGAGACAAACTGAACAACAAAAGTGTCTGCAAAAGGTAAATGCAGACTAAGTTAGCATTTAGACTAACTGTCTAATTGTAGACATGCTGTGCATCAGAATTTTCGACATCGTGTTTATTATTAGGTTACTAGGTTTGTCCAGAAAAGCTTCTTTTCACTGATACTTGTGGCCTTCCCACATTATGTAACAGGTAACCACACGTGTGCTTGGGGGGGGGTTGGGGGGGGGGGGTTTCAGCCCCCCCAGACCTGAGCTCACCCTCCCAGAGGGATCCCTCACCCCCCCCCCAGAATCCGGATTTTTCCAGTAAAAAACCGGAAAAATCCGGTTTTTCGGCGGCCTTCGGCCGCCCTTCACCCCCCCCCCCAGAACTTCCCCTCCTGCACATGTCTGCAGGTAACACAATATTTGCAGTTCCAGTATGCTATTGCTTTTGCAGCAGTAGCGAGTAATAGTCTCCAAATAAAGGCAACATGGTCTACAGCTTCAGAAATTACTGGAAGAATTCGTTAGAGATTGAACTGGTTAAAGGTCTGCATTCTGCAAGAAAATGAGTCGGCTGGCCATTTCGTATAGGTGAGGAGCCATCGTTAGCAGAAAATCCGAAAATGAACGTTTACCTGTTAACTACTATCTTAAAGCCTTAGCTACCTGCATTTGTGTAAATGCTATAATTTTGCGTGGAAGCGCATGTCCAAATGGCCGACCAAACATAAAATATTTGCTGCGCTACGGCGCAGCAGAGAAAAGAATCAAGTTAGACTAAATAACTCGTTCAACTCCGCTTAAGGTGCTGGTTTCCTTTCGGGTATTTTTGACTCCTACTGCTTTAATTCTTTTTACGAAATAACCTATTTCCGTGCTCTTTAACATTTTAGGACCAGTCCCGTATTCTTAGGCCAAAAGATAGGAAAGTTTTGGTTTTTGGCCTTAAGCTCCCAGTAGGTAGACAAGACACGGGATTGGTTGGTATGGCTAGAAAGAGGACTCGAAAATGAACATTTTTACTCTTACAACCTTTGAGCTATCTCCAGTGGTTAAGTCAGTATAAGCAAAAAACTGTTTTTAGGGCCAAACAGTGGCCATTTTCGAGGAAATCAGTTTCTTCAAACTTACTGCCACATGTTAAGGACAAAATTGGCTTAGTTATACTCAATCGATACATCGTTCAAATGCACATTTTATGAATGCCTATTAGCCGGACTTTATTGCTTTCAGCTAGAGATTTGGCCGAAAAACCATTTTGGCAAAACTGCGATTATTTTGTTTCGAACATCGATTTCTCAAAAACTACTCGACGGATTCCGGAGATTTTCGGCAGAATCGAAATTCGCACTTCTGCGGAGGGACGTTTTTCTTGGTTTGGGCTAAAACGTATTGAGTAGCAAGAAAACTCAATGCGAAGTTGCGAAATTTCGTGTTACTCTGCATTTGGCCGATTTTCTCGACCGTTAAGACCTGCTGAGCCAAATCCAAAAAAACGTCCCTCGGCTCATATGTCCTTCATATCGTGGCACAAAAAGAACTTTTGGCCGATTCTTCAGTTTTGAGAAATCGATGTTCAAAAACTTTTGGTCTATATTCATCCTGTTATATGTCAGCTTGTCAGAAAATTTCTGCTACGTTTTTGCTAATTTTGCCAGTTCTCATAAGCTCATGAGAATCTACAGATAATAAGCTTTAAAACGATGTATAAAGCTCTTCCCAACTCCTAAAATTGCGAAAGTTATAGCGTTTCAAAAAAATCACCATAAAAGCACTGCACAAAAGGATACCACCACCTTAAGGGGGGGCGACTAAACTTTTGCCCCGACTTTGTCCGATCGGCCTACTTTTTGGCGAAGTTATAGAGCATGGGTGTGGTCAAAAAAATACTTGGTCGTTGGTTCTTAGCTGCCTTCCAGCCATGTGCAGGCGTCGCGTTTATGTGCACGACCCCCCCTTTTTCGCAACTACCAACATAATTAATTAAAAATCTCTGCTGCCTGCAAGACCCTAGCTACAAGCTTGTCATTGGCCAATATGATTTGGCACATGTGCCCCTATCTGCGAAAAAATACTAGACGTCTGTATCTTATCTGCATCTGAGGGAATTACTGTTCAAAGTTGAAGTTTCGGCAAAATTTTGAAAATTTTTGGCTAACGAAAGGAATATTTCATTACTGGTGCTAGCTATAAGGCTATAATTTGGCATATACAGAGGCCCTATAGGAGTACTCATTTGTGCCAAATGGCAAGAAATTCTGCCGGGTGAAAAAATTTTTATGTCAACTTTAATCTTTAAAAATTGACAAAATCGCCTTTTTTGGGCAATAGTACCCCAGAAATCGAAAAAATCAATTTTTTTGAAATTAAATTTTTTTGAGATATTTGAAAAAACACACCCACAAACGATTTCAGCTCGATTAGTGAAGGTTTGCGACTTCTATGGCTGCAGAAAGCCTTTACACAGAATCCGACAGACTGAAAATGGCGATTTTGGCTATTTCTGAAGATTAGAGTTGACATAAAAATTTTTTCACGCGGCAGAATTTCTTGCCATTTGGCACAAATGAGTACTCCTATAGGGCCTCTGTATATGCCAAATTATAGCCTTATAGCTCGCACCAGTAATGAAATATTCCTTTCGTTAGCCAAAAATTTTCAAAATTTCGCCGAAACTTCAACTTTGAACAGTAATTCCCTTAGATGCAGATAAGATACAGACGTCTAGTATTTTTCCGCATATAGGGGCACATGTGCCAAATCATATTGGCCAATGACAAGCTTTGAGCTAGGGTCTTGCAGCCAGCAGAGATTTTTAATTAATTATGTTGGTAGTTGCGAAAAAGGGGGGGTCGGGCACATAAACGCTACCCCTGCACATGTCTGGAAGGCACCTAAGAACCAACGACCAAGTATTTTTTGACCACACCCATGCTCTTTAACTTCGCCGGAAAGAAGGCCAATCGGACAAATTCGGGGCACCCCCATTTTAGTCCCCCCCTTAACTCTTTTGCGAAAAGGTCCTTAGATTTATGCCTAGGTTAGCCTTTGGCTTCGTGATGTGTGCATTCATTCTTAAATTAAAGTTATGTTTAGTCTGTGACTTACTTTCTTCTACAGGTGGGTACACGATCCAAGACATGCTGTTTGTGTTTTGATTGGATAATTGTTTGTTACTCTCAGCGATGATCAATATTTCGTAGGCTTATCCATGTTCACACGAACTGCTGAGCAAAAGCAAGCAACCCATCGAAATCGTGATTCCGATATCGATGATTCCGAAAGCTACATAACGGAGAACGTTACTAAAGTACTAAGGTACACAAATATTCCATTCATATGGTGAAAAATAAAACCATTAAGATGAAAAATATGTGTAATGAAGTTGCTTTGATCTGAATACTCGCAATTTTGCTACGAAGAACGTTTAGTACGTTTAAATTTGGAAACTCTAGAGGAAAGAAGTTTACGTCGAGACCTAGTAATGGTTTACAAAATTATATACGGTTTGATTGATTTGGACTGTATGTTGTTTTTCAAACTTAACAGTAATGATGTAACCAGAGTACATAGTTTGAAACTGGCAACTAACTACAGCAGGCTTGATATTCGAAAATATTTCTTTAGTGAAAGGATTATAAAATTTTGGAATAGTTTGCCTGACAATATTGTATTAGCTAAAACTTTATCTGAATTTAAAAGTCGTCTCGCTACCATTAAATTTAGAAGTGATCAGGGGGGCGGGTAATATCAGTCGATGTTCGGCATAACCTGGCCCCTTACTAGCCCTACATTGCAGAAACTCATATTAGCTCTATTTGGACTGCAAGTTCTTGTTCTGTTCCACTTATTACGTTGTTTGTTGTATTACGTATACTTTTGTTGGCTGGTTAAATATTA
>JASAND010016597.1:0-46025 GCA_030248195.1 Trissonchulus latispiculum | reverse complement strand
ATTGCATTTTTCCAAGCGTGACTTACACGGAAAAAAACAAACGGACCTAACTTGTCCGGAAGCGAAAATTTCCAAGTTGGAAATTTTGACCAAAACTTTTTTGCGACTTGTAGTACTCGTCGTGTAGATTCCAACGACACCAAAATTGTCCAGTTTGGTTGAGTAATTAGCTGGCACGGAGCTCGAACGGGTCTCCAAGGGCCGCACTGAGCCCTTTACACCCATATTATAGGGGAGCGCTCTCTATATACTTACAAAACAGGAAAGGAAACAAAATAGAACAAACTTTAAGAGACAGAAGTTCTGTCACAGAACTACGTACGTAATAAAGCAACACGGAAGTATATATATATACAAGTAATAAAAATGCTCCTCCGGAGCATGAAAAAGTAATATGGGTAGTTGTGAGGTTGTAAAATCAAGAGAGGACTAGTCTTAAAAATGCGTAATATGGGGCTAGGTTCAAAAAAAGCATTGATCGCTCTGTATGCGACAATCGCAAAGGCGAAGCTTGAAATCCCGCGAATATGGGCTGCTCGGCGAAGCCGTGCCCATATTAATTAGCCCACAACCTAGGCCTCTTCTATTTTTTAACCTAGCCCCCATATTAAGCATTTTTAAGAGTAGTCCTCTCTTGATTTTGCAACCACACCATCACCAATATTACTTTTTCATGCTCCAGAGGAGCACTATTATTACTTGTCCTTCTGTCATTTTAAAGGTTCCCTTTCCAGCACTGTGCTAATTGATATAAGGAGCTTGAACAGTGCTACAGGCAGGGCAGAAAAGTGACTACATCTATGGACTATAGGTATTATGTGGAAATGATTATGGACGTACATAATATGGATCATATTACACAATATGACGATGGGGCCACTTTTTGCGTGTGGTATAATGACAAAAGTTGTTCGCCTGGCCAAGGGTTTTCATTTGATACAAACTTGACCACTTTTGAAGACTTTCATTTTTGACCCCCACGGACCCACTGGGGGTGGGGGCCCCGCCCACAGCACGGTGGGGCCACTTTTTGTGGGTGGTATAATGACAAAAGTTGTTCGCCTCGCCAAGGGCATTCATTTGATACCAAGCTTGACCACTTTTGAAGGCTTTCATTTTTGACCCCTACCGTACGCTTGACCCCCAGGCCCGTGGGGATCAGGGGTCACCTCCACCTGTTCCGACAGTATGCTCATCGTGTTCAGCGCCCCGGTTTATATGGGAACCACCACAAGGCCGCAAAACGCCATTTTTAGTGACTTGTAAGAGAAGCCATTTCTAGTGAAGGTGAGACTTAGAAACTTTTCGCCAAAACAGGGAAAAATGCAACGTTTGGGCCCATCTCCTGAAAGCTATAGAGCGAAATTAAAAAATCCCACTCGTTACATTCCGCGCATAACCGAAATATTCAAATAAAACAAACAAAACCGATCTAGCTGCTACCCTGTGAAAAAGTCAATCAGAAACCGAAGTGCCCAAATAGCAAAAGTACGACTTTGGGGCCTTGGCTTGGCACAGAGCCAAAAATGGCAGTGTGCAAAATGACCAAAAAAGGTTGAATAAGAGGACCCTGCCCACCAACATATTATGATAGTAGTATTGAGCCAAAATGCCCATATCGTTCCAACACTGCTATGACAAATGCACTTCCGAAAAGCGTTATTAACCGAGAAAAAAAACAAGCGCACGGTAACTCCCGCCAAAATTTCGAAGTTCGGAATTTTAACGAAAAGCATGGTGATAATTATAGTACTGCTCGAGTACTTTACGATGGTAACTTTTTTACCCCTAACGGACCTCTAATTAGCTGGCACCAGGCCAACACTGTCCAGGGGGTCGCGCAGACGCCTTTATACCCATATTATGTAGGGGCGCTATCGCGCCCCTGCATATCGTCTCCTAGGCAAAATTTTAAACGTTTGTGAAATTTATTAAAATTGTGCTTAATTTTCACTCAAAATATACATATAAACAGCTGAAAAAATTCTCTAGGGGGGCCCGGAATGTCAAAGGAGGGGGTCGAATCGCAAAGGGGGCCCTGGGGCCCCTCACCTGGATCCGCCACTGTGGGAACGAGCTAGGCGCACGAGAAAACCCCTATACGAAAAAACTGGGTACAGTTTGGGTACAGTTTTTTCAAAATTTTCGATTTTTAGAACCACCAAGCCAGATTTGGACTTTTTACTCCCCCCCAAACCAAACAGGTGGTACACCTATGGGATGTCCCCCCCCCCAAAGTTTTGGGGGAGGGTTGAAAAAGGCTGGGGGGCTGGGGCCCCCCCCTACCTCCACCCCTACCCTCCGCTTTACACCCATGCATAGTTTCACCAGAGGGGGGGTACCACCGCTCCCAACATGTCCGACCAACACCGTTACCCCCTCCCAGATTTTTCGACTTTCCTCCCCCCACGTTTGGTTACCCCCCGAAGCTCCGAACACTTTTTGGGACCAAAACGTTAGCTAAATTTTGCCAAAAATGAGGGGAGGGGAACGAACCTGGCCAGATATCAAAAATCGCCCTCGTTAGGACATATAAACCCTTCCGTAGATCCCCGGAATGTCAAAGGAGGGGGCCCAAAACGCAAAGGCGGTGCCCGGGGCCCCTCCCCTGGATCCGCCACTGTGGGAATGAGCTAGGCGCACGAGAATACCCCTATACTGAAAAAACTGGGTACAGTTTGGGTACAGTTTTTTTCAAAATTTCCGATTTTTTAGAACCCCCAAGCCAGATTTGGACTTTTTACTCCCCTCCCCCCAACCCACACAGGTGGTACACCTATGGGATGTCCCCCCCCAAAGTTTTGGGGGAGGGTTGAAAATGGCGGGGGGGCAACCCACCCCCAACCCCCCCACCCCCCTCCGCATAACACCTTTCATTTGTTTCACCCGGGGGGGGGGGGGGTACCACCATACCCAACATATTCGACCAACACCGTTACCCCCTCCCAGATTTTTCGACTTTCCTCCCCCCCCCCACTTTTGGTTACCCCCCCGAACCTCCGAGCACTATTATGGACCAAAAAGTTAGATTATTTTTGCCTAAATTGTGAGGAGGGTTGGTGGGGTCACTACCCATCACATTTCGGGAGTCGACCGCCAAATTTTCGAAGTTAACCCTCCCCCCAACCAAAAGTTCCGGTGACATTATGCACCTATGATCCCCCAAGGAATCAACCCTGGCTCAGGACCTGGTTTTGGCCCGCAACGCTTACCTGGCCCAATCTCTGCTGACTTGGAAACATGTTGGCAATCAAGTTTTTGAGTTTAAAACCACTGTCTAATGTTAAAATTACTTTATGGTTAGATGTCTTTTATCATTAGAAACGGCTGAAAATGCGATTTTTGGCATATATAAAAAATGAAAAATTTTTTGGGGGGAGGGTTGGGGGGGGGGGGGTCGCCAGAGGGGGACCCCCTGGGGGGGGAGCCACCCCCACCCCATATCTCCGTTACACCTATGCCTATGAACCAGTAGCGGCGCCAGGATTTTTTGAAGGGGGGGGGGCCCGACCCAAAAATCCGGCGACCTTTTTTTGCGAAATCCAAAATTTTTGCCAAATTTTTGAAAATTTTACCTTCATTTCCCAAAAAATTCTCAGATTTTAACAAAAATTTTTCGATTTTTAGCAAAACTTTTTCAATTTTTAGCAAAAATTTGCCGATTTCTTAAAAATACTCAAATTATGCATACAAACAGCTGAAAAATTTTTCAAGGGGGGCCCGACACCCCAAAGGGAGGGGCCCAAATCGCAAAGGGGGGGGCCAGGGGCCCCCGGGGCCCCCCCCCCCCTGGCGCCGCCACTGCTATGAACACCACCTGTGACAAGAATTCCTCGCCCAAAAACTTAAAGAACTGTGCCAGATTAGAAAACGTAAAGCCATAAACTAGCTAACATTTGTGAAAACATTTACCAATTGCCCTTCACACCTTATTTGTTGCAGAAGTAATTACGTAAAGCCAAGTGAAAAAGAGAAAAAGAAGAAAAACAAAACTACTTACAACAAAGCTTAGACAAAGAAATTACAATGAAAAGAATAAAAAGCTAAAATTATCAGAACAAATGAGTTTCCTGGAAGTTTCTAGTTTTCAAAAAGAAAAAACACAGCTGTTGAAACAATAACAAAAACAACGCGAAATTCCCGTTTTCTTTGTTTTCTAGTGCTTCTGCTGATAATAAGAAGAGCTAATAGAACGAATAAACCACAGAAAAACGACTGTAAAGAGAATTAGAAAAAAAGAAAAAGGTGACACACCAATTGACGAAAGAAATGAGCAGGTGACACACCAAATGCTCGCCCTAAATACTAGCATTGGATGACGCCGAAATTAGAAGTCAAATTAAAGTATTTGTCGAAAACACAATTTTGAAGCATCTTAATTGTGCCAAATATGAGTAAATCTTGCTTCCGTGAACGCCTTGAATATTGACGTATTCATTTGTTAGACTGTCAGCAAAAGTTCTTCACTTTAGTCACGAGATGGAAATGGTGATCCTGTGCTTTGGATTGTGCTTCTAGAATATAATGCATGATGACGTGCCAAATATTCATTTTACAAAATAACAAAATAAAATCTCCTAAAAAAACTACATCAGATGCGAAAAATTGATGGCTAAACTTAACATTTGCCCGAGCTGTTGCTACAAACAATAAACGGTGCTTGCAATGAAGAGGATCAACACTAATTTAAGTGATTTTTCAATGTGCTATAGAATAAAAATCCTATAAAATTAATAACTGAGACAAAATTTGATGACACCTAAAATGTGCGACCTGGCTGTTGCAAGCATTATAAAATTAAAGCATTTTTGTTGAGTTCACTAGTCTTACAGTGGTTTCAATTTCGTCGATCAGCTATCATGCGGCTTACCGTCTCGTCCATCGTAGTCGCCATGATCTGGGCGATTATCCTGGCTCTTACCACCTTAGCCATCACAACCGAAGCTGTTGATTTGAAGAAGCGAGAGCCTTTGGGAGCTCTGGGAGCTATTCTGAGAGCACAGCAAGACCGAAGAGGCTAGAAACTATTCTAAAATGACATTCTCTGTCAAAGTCACCTTTGAATAGCATCATGTTAGATTAAACGAATTGCATTAAACTTGCACATAGACTAGCGCTTGGGTAGGACCAAGAGTACATAATAACTAAGAGTGTGACAAGCGTCAAGCTCTTAGTTATTAGGCTTGGGGACATCATCTGCATGATAACGGCTCACCCCCCCCCCACAAATTTGACCCATCACTTCAAAGAAATTTGCACGCTATGTTTGTGTTCTAAAGCTCAAAAACACAACTAGTCAGTTGGTTCAATGTACGTCTGTTGCGAGCTTCAGCACACAAATATAGCGTGCAAATATCTTTGAAGTGATGGGTCTAATTTGTGGGCGGGGGTCAGCCGTTATCGTGCAGATGATGTTCCAAGCACAATAACTAAGAGCTTGACACTTGTCACACTCTTAGATATTATGTACTCTTGGTAGGACCAAGAAAAACAAATGATTGAGAAAAATACACCTCCAGCCACACTCAGGTAGGAACAATCAAAAGTGGATGATAGGAGTAATAAGTTGCACATCGCAGAGTTGGTCGCGGTAGCGGTCGTGGTCAAATTTTCTTGACCACAATGACTGCAAATTTCTATCAATTAGTGTTAATTTTGGGCAATTTGTAAGAAAATCCCCAATTTTTTTCAAATTTTTCCTTTCGTTTACTATATGTAGTCCTTTCGTTGGACGAATTATTAGCTACACATTTACTGTTCATTTGGTATTATTCTGCTAAAATGTTTTGGACAGGCAGCATAAACGTCGCCTACACTGTGTAGTGTAGTTTCGGGTTTTCTGAGTAGTAGTAGCAAGAGTGCATAATAATAAGAGTAAGACACTCTTACACTATTGTAAAAGGAAAGTTATTGTCTATACTGGTGCTTCATGACTAATAAAGAAGACTTGACTAAATAGCTGCAGGTTCACAATCGGTAGTGTATGCCTACCGCTCCTCCTCGTGCCCATCTAATAAAAACCTAATTAAAATTAGCAGAACTTTACACGATACTTTAATCTTGAATTTACATCTTATTATAAACAACATTCTCCATGAAAACGTACAAAATTAGCTTCAACAAATATTTGGAACCCAACTACAAAACTGTACCGAAACGACACAAAGTCTCAGCTGCCGTAATAGTAATTAGAACCCACACACCCTACTATATGATATCACAACCCAAACAAGACTGATGACACCCAACTTTCGAAGAAGAGCTCCATCTTGATAAACTACAAAAGTAGCTACGATTTGAATTTAGTATCATCATTCATAAGAATAATTTACAAAATTAACATTGTTTCTAACGAATATTTCACAAATTACCTCCTCTTTGGCCCGCGCGCCCTCGCCGCGGTACGCGTATGAGTAGGATAAAATTTAGGTTAGAAAACAAATCTTAGGTACTAGTTTGCTAAAACGCGTGTGAGAATTTTGAAACACCGTAAAACTACACTGGAGAACCTCTCCAGAGACTGACAATGGGAACAGAGCACCACAACACACACACGGGCCCACTACCGGTGCCTGCCCCGATAAAGAAAAAACAAGAACATACAACACAACTGACGACAGACAACATACAACACACACACAGACAAACATACCCAGAAGGCGACGACAGACAAATATATACACAGGCCAAATCTACGATCAAAAAACAAAAATTTCCCAAACCTCAGACAGACATAACCTAATGATTCACCCCACTATACAGACTAACCGGACAATATAGACTATGAACAATGCCCAATAAAAGGTAGATTCTATGAATAAAGCACAATGGCAATAAAGCACAAGGTATAAAGCAGCACCGAATCGTCATATGTGGCAAATCATGGCAATAAACAAAATGGCAAGAATTTGGAAGAAAGAATTTTTGAAGAAGAAAGTATCGTGTTCGTTTTTGGACAGAAAAGTGAAACACAAACCAAACAGATTAGAACCCGAAAGAAATAAGAATGAGTAAAATACAACATGATTATAGCTGGTAGTAGAACAAAGAGAAAAAGAAAAGAATACGAAACAGTACAATGGCCCAGCCAAGGTAGCGGGCGCCCCTAGTAAAGATAATCCGAAACCTCCGACGTTTAAAAGTAAGACGACCAACAATGTTTATCTGAATTTAAACAAATTTCACCCCAAAGCTCCCCCCAACCCACGCATATCCCTAAATGCAAAACCTTCCCCCCACCGCATTGAAGATATCAGCCAAAACAACATACATATATATATATATATGGGGAACAAGGGACAATCAACAGCAAGCCTAGTCGCAGGACAGGAGTCTTCAGGAGCCGAAATCAGTCAATTATGGGCAAAACACGCCCACAGCCAACCGCTAGTGTACCCGCACACAAAGCCACCCAACATCACAACCACCAGAAACCACCAACAACACCTTCAAGGCATGATGCCAAGAAACCACACAGCCAACACAAAAAGTTCAAACAAGCTCGAACCACCGAGCTGACCACACCAAGCACCCGCAATCACCGGTACAAAGTCACAGACAATGACCAACCTGTTCCGCCAGTGCTCCTGGAGAGCCGCCCCCCACGAGGCAAGAACTCTCCAAGAACCAGATAGCACCCAGGGACCAGAACCGTAGAACCGGGTAACCGTAGGACCGTAGACCCGGACAACCTGATAACCGAAGAACCATGCCCAACCGCATAGGGCAAAGCAGGACCCGCACAACACCAGTCACCCAAACCTCCGGCGTGCCACCCGTCCAAAGGAACAACCGGGCAGGGACCACCAATCCATACAAGGGACGTAGGCTCGCTGAGGGGGGACGGGAGGGACACACATACATTCAGACTTACGTACACAAAATAAATGTAAAGAAAATGTACTTTTATTAGTAGCAAACGGAATGATCAACAATAAAAACGACCTACGTAAACAACAATATATGCATCACAACAAGAGAATCCACAACCACATACAGTACATATCTACTACCAGCTTCGAACATATTAGCCCTACCTATGAATTTAAGGAGGGAAACGGCCAGTGCTTCCCGCCCCAGGAATCCTAATCCCAGAGGGAGAAACACTGACAGTTCCCTATCAAGGAAAACGGCTGACAACTACGGAATCTTTGTGTAGGCGCTGCCTGTTATTCTCCACGCTCCTCAGAATCCTAATCTGGGGATTGGGATCGTAACCGCAGCGCCACACGAGAGGCGGGAGAAAAGTAAAAGTAACCCCAGAACTATTGCCTAAAGGTAAAATGTTGTGACTTTTAATGACAAAAAGTTAAAAACAAAAGGTAAAATGGTAAAAATAGTGAGACAAAAATTTAAAACAACAGTGTAGGAGGTTCCGGAAAACACCAATTGGACGAGGTAAACGAATACCCCCTACAAAAGAGACCCATCCCATACTAACAATCGTTCGACTAAAGAAATTTATACAATCTAGGGAAAATCCTACAATTTCTAAGGATATTCTAGCCATCTTGGGCTTAAATATACATCTATAAATCTAGACTAGACTTTTTCAACAATATCAAAGACGAACATACGTATTCAAGTTAAAAGTAACTTTCAAAAATGTAACCGCCAATAAAGCGTAGAAATCATATGTAAAACATACGTATCTAAAAATTTGAATCAAGTAAATTTCCTCCAAGGGTGTTTATATACGTACAATAATTAATTGAAGTCATATAAGTAACAATTTTATCGGAAAGCACCACCCCCCTAAGGGACCAACCAGAACCTCCTATCAAAGTATTTGGTTAATTTACAAAAATATAGAAAAGATAAAAACAACCGGTCAAGACAACCCCCCACAAGGGCACAGAAAAACACACCCCCCTGACAACAACAACAACGCCGCATCAACGCCGGCTCTGCCGAATGGCAGCCTCCCGCCTGCGTCGGGACTTATCCTCCTCATCAACTTCTTGGGGCAGGTCTGGGAACAATTCCGCGCGTACAATCATCAAAAGTTTTCCCATCCAATTTTTACCGGGCCGTTTTTCATCCAAAATCATCTTACGAATTTCAGTGGCCGATTTCCGCATGAGTCTAGAAAAATCCATACCAATACCCCAATACTTGTCTTCATGCACCGCCTCAGCTAAATACGCGGTTCCGGAATTTCGGAGCGCCTTGCGCAATTGGGGACAAGATCGAACTTTTGCCCGCAAACACTCTAACATATAAACAGCACGCACCACCGACTCATCATCGTGCCACATTTGGCTCAGAACTGAATCTCCTGGAACCCAATGAGTCAAAAAATATTCCGCGGCCTTTTTGGCAGCAAAAGGCGAGCCAGTTTGAACAATTTCGCGCGCAGGCTGGTGCAAGCCAAACCAATCATAGGCCTTATAGAACTGGTACGGATACTCGTTCACAGCAAATTCGCGACCCCATACAGTCATATATTCGTCTTGAACAGTGACCTCAGGGTCGGGCTGCAACGGAAACATATTAGACATTGGCATCTGACTGCCCTTGAAGAAGACAACTTGGCGGTAGTCTCGCACGTGATCCTCAGACATCAGACGGTGACTCCAAACTTTAGCTTCCAGATCCGCGACGACTTCGTTAAGCTGCTTAGCACGCTTTTTCCAGGCATCCTGGACCTCGCAAATTGGAGCAGCAAAGCGGCGCATATGCGGATAGCAGCGAATAGGCGGAAAAATGCGCGACAGAGCATCAGCAAAAGCGGCAGGGCGATACGGCCCGTAACCTAGAAATTCGATAGAATCAAAAGCGACAACTCCATTGCGCCTAAGGGCCGGGAAAATGATAGTACACGCCCAAAATTCGGGATCGAAGCCTGCAAACAGACAATTTTCATCCAAAGCAGCAGGTTGACGCTCAAAAAGAATCTCAACTTGCGCGCCCGGAATCAATTCTTTCAGATGATCCAGGTACTTGCGATGACTGTGAGAATTAAGCGCGAAAGGAATTTTGGCGCGGCGCATATAGTCGTCCCAATACTTCCACGTTGCAACAAAATAAGGATTCAAAATGCGCGGCTCGTCATTTGAACGAAAGTCGGGCAGATAGGCAATTTGCCACTGAGGTTCCGTATACATCCGCAGAGGTACAGCACTCGGGCACTGTTGTACCACAGACCAAACGGTTGGCCAATAAGCCACATCCACCACTTGCTGCCCCTGATACGGACGTATAACGTAAGCCTGATCAGGCGAAACGGACTTTGTGTCATACCGACCACCCAAGTAGATGATATCTACCGAGGGACGGTAATCCCGAATAGACAGATCAAAAACTTTAAATGGACCCTCGTTAACATCACCCAGATACTGGGTATCCCAATCCACTCGGAGGGAACCCCTGGGCGGGTCCATAGCAAAAGGTTCCGGAATCAGATGTTCCAAGACAATCCGTAGATTACCCTCATGAAGAAAATGTGTCGGAGGCCAGACAATGACCGTGGACTCCGGAACCGGACCTAGATCAGGCATCTGAATCCGAGGAACTCGAATAGGCACATCTATAGGCGGCATTTTTCGAATCGGACCTCGTAGCGGTGGCCGCGGAGGAGGAAGCTGAGGTTCAGGAAAAACAGGATTCTCGACATCCATATCCTCGACGGCAGCAGGCAAGGCACCCGACAACCCGGAAGATCCCCCACCGGACAAGGCATCCAAAGCCGAGTCGGGCGAAGGCTTCCGAGCCACCGAGCCCCACTGCTCCGCGAAGATAACTCCGAAGATTTTGGACATGTCGACATCCTGCATACGGGTCATACCCCAGACAAACTCCTGCGCGGTCCACGGAGGATCCCTACCTAGCGCCATTTTGCATTCAGTAGCATCAAGATCTAGTTTGCGTATCATGTCAATTTGCGCAGTAGATTCAATTGGCGGCAACAAAGACCAAATTTTATCTGCAAAGTCCAATCTGTGAGCAGTGGCCAGACGGCCCAAATTTCGCACAAACGTAGTTTGATAGAAAACTTCAGGAGGCAACCCAGATTCTAAATGTCTGCGCGCGGCCTCAATTTCTTGCTGCGTGCGGCGACTGGATGGACCCGGCTCTGCCATTGGCACGTTGGAAACACGTATGGCCTCGGCCATAGCTGAAAATGACGCCGTAGTGACAGCCACCGCTGATTCCTTTGCCACGTACGCCCCGACAGGAGGCCGGGAGGGCGACAACTCCACTTGATCCAGCACCCGAGACTCAGGGTTAGGTGGAGGAGTTGACGTCGGCGGAGGCATAGGAGGCTGATGGTAGTAGCCCATGGGTGTACTCATAAAGTCCCTAGCGACTGGTGGCTCAGAAGCCGCAGCCACCGGAGTCGACGTGGCCGAGGGACGCGCCGGACACGACGCCGGTGATTCCGCCGAACCGGCCGCGACCGGGGGGGGGGGCAGCTCCCGGGTCCAGGCCAGGATCCTCTCCCGACCTTTCACCAAGAGCCACGTCCCCCGAACCGGCTGATTCCGAAATCACCAGGGGCGCCGTCCCACCACTCGAAAAAGTCGCTGTACTGACATCCATCTGAAAAGCAACAGTCGGCTCCGCAGGATCCTGTAGTGGAGGCTGAGCCGTTTCACTGGGAACCGCATCCACGGACCCCACCTGCTCAGGTTCAGAAGAACCCGGCTGTGGCTGAGCCGCCTCGTGATCCATTGGTTCCGACTGATCTGACTGAGAATTTGGGGGGGTCTGCGGAATGTCCCCGACCACATCAACTGCACGCGCAGCCGCTTCAGGACCCAACACATCCACCGGATCTTGACTATCGTCCCACCACATTTCTGGAGACGCCGTTCCTCGAGTTTCAGCCTGACTCTCCGACTGAGACTCAGATTGACTCTCCGACTGGCCCTCCGCGGCCGCTTCCAATAGATAGTCTATCTCCAGAGGCGGTTGACGAGGCGCAGGGGGCAAACGAGGTTCAGCAGTGGCGGCCACCCGCAGAGGCGGGTCCACCCGTTCAGTAGCCTCCACAAAAATTTGTTTCGACAGAACTTCAATAGAGGGTAGCGCATCGGGGCGGTGAGTTTGCGCGTCTGCCACAAAAGTAAATTTGATCTGCACATTTTTGCCCCGAGGTGTGGTAGGAGGATCCCGCCACGCCACAATTTCAGCAAATTCCCAGGTCAGATCCTCCAAAATTTGAAGATTCAGAAAACTTTCGCGCAACTTGTCGAGACTTTTCTGATCCCCATACTGCGCATAAGCTCGCGTTTTCAACAAAAACTGAAAATCTGAAATTTCCAGGGGATCAATCAAATTTGTGACCTGAACCACAGCAATAGTATCGCGCGCGCCGTCTGCTGCCCACTTAATTTCGTCGCGCTGCGGAAAGGGCGAAAAACCTTTTGGAGTGGACTCAAAAGAACGAAATAATTTAGGGGGATAGCGCAACACATTTTCAGCAAACCACGGAAACCCCCTTTCCGGACGACCCGACGCAGGCGGTCCACAGGGACCACTCGCATTGCCCCACAAGTGCGGCCCAGCTTTGTCCATTTCATCCCGATTTTGAAAAACCTTCTTTTCAGACCTCGCAGCCATAAAATTCACGTATTTTGACAAATCCACGATGCAATTTCGAGCATCCACCCCCACCCCCGCCAGGACTTTGCGAGTGGTCTCCAGGCCCTGAACAGCAAACACAGGGTAAGGTGCATTAAACAACAACGGTTGAAACGCATAGCGAATCAACGACCACGACGGAACGTCCAAGTAGATAGCATGAATCAGAAACACAAAAATTTTGACATTCGCAGAATTTGGATGATTTGGAGGCAGAGTCGGAAAATTGCCATCAATGGCATGTGAAAAAGCTTGCAAATCCTCTGGGACTGCAATAGAGATAGCTGAAACCGAATGGTCCGACTCATGATGCATAAAATCTGGAAAGACAGTGCACAAAACCCAGACGAAACAGCCATTTCAAAAATTTCTGGGACCCACGCATACAGGTCGCTCATCGTAGAAATAATCACAATGGCCTCGGGAAAACGCTGGTTCGGATGACAAAAATTTTCCAACATAGACCGTTACTGCTGTAACTTTTGGCGTGAGGCCTCGTCTTGCAAAAGCGGCGTATAAACCCGATACGTATCTAGTCGAATCTGTAACTGTTTCAGGGGATACGGGGGATACGTCGGAGTTTTTGTCTGAGTTTCCTGCTTTTTGGATTTCTTCGATGAACGAGAACTATAAATTATTTGTACTGAAGGAAAAATGTTTGGGGTTGCCGCCAGAAAATATTATTGGGAAACCTTGGCTACTGACTGTGCTAAGTATGTACAGGCGTGTCCGGTATGTGCGGCTTGTAACCCGGGTCCGATGAGGCCTCAGGCTTATCTCAAAAATTTTGCCCCAGTGGAGGCACCATTTGAGAGGTTGTCCATGGATGTGATGCACGCCCCTACCACCCGGGAGGGCAATTGCAGGGTCTTGGTGATTGTTGACTTTTTCACGAGATGGGGTTGGGCTTTTCCCATGAAAAATGAGCAAACTTCTACGATTGCGAAAATCTACGCTGAAAATATTGTGGCAGTACATGGGCCACCACGTGAGATTTTGACAGATAGAGGTACCCCGTTTTGTTCGGCTCTTTTGAATGATTTGTGTCAACTTATGGGTACCAAAAAGGTTAGGACGACTGCCTACCATCCCCAATCCAACGGGGCGTGCGAACGGCTAAATGGGACTATAAAACGTATGTTGCGAAAGTCTATGTATGGGTTTCAGAGAGGTTGGGATGAGTTGTTGCCCTGGGTTTTGTTTGCGTATCGGGCAGCCCCTCACGCCTCCACTGGGGAATCTCCATACTACCTCCTCTTTGGACGCGATCCTCGGCTGTTTTCTGACAATTTTTTGACTACGCCGGCTCCACGTATTCGAGATTTTAATACTGATTATGTTCAAGATTTGCGAGAACGTTTGAAATATACACGAGAATTAGTAACGGAGCATGTGAGACAAGTTTTGCAGAAAAGAAAAGATGCGTATGATAGTAAAGTCCGAGTGATCGAGTACAAAGTGGGGATGTTAGTATGGAAAGATGTGTCTCAAGCGAATATCCCGAAAGGTACAAGCCGCAAGTACCTGCCTGTATTTGAGGGGCCCTTCCGGGTCACAAAAATTATATCTCCTACAAATTGTGAAATTCAATCGACGCTGCGTACTGATCCTCCGGCCGAAAATATCCATGTGAACCGGCTAAAACCGTTCTACAAAGACACATAGTCCCCCTCCCCCTCTTGTTTGTACTGTATATGTTGTATTTTGTGTCCCTAGCTATGAATTTATATAAATTTTCTTGTGTAAGACTATTATTTCTTTGAATATTTAAAATTTTCCTGATTTTTGTATAATATCGGAATGAATTATGTCTATAGTTACCGAATTTTCGGTTCAAATTTTCCTTGGTATGTTTAAATTCTTATGTTTAAAGTTTAATTCCCTAGCGATTCTAAAAAATTCCAAATAACGGATGTTTATAACATCTGTTTGGGTTTTTCTCTCACTTTACTTAATTTTGTAACCCCTACAATATTGCATTGCTGTACACGTATGTTGTGACTTGGGTTTTCTTGTTCTAGCTTCCTGATCTCTTTGTGTATTTTAGCATCTTACCCTATCCTTTTTTGTTTAACACTGTATATGTATATAACACTGTATGATCTCACCTTTTGTTTTTTTCACTTACTTTTTATGTTTTAGGCGCATTTATCTGTACTGTGTCTGAATTTTCTGCCTTGTGGTGTGGTCTAGTAGAGAGGATTTCGGGTGGTCCTGGAATTTGGTTGTTGGGTTCTATCAGGGAATCGGGTTCCGCCCGTGTCTATCAGGATATCTAGGATTTTTACCACGATTTGGACCTTTTGTATAAAATTTGTATTATTATAGGTTGTGTACGTACGCTGTGGTTGCACTGCGTTTTTGTTTGTTGTCTACGTACGTATAACGGAAGGTCCAAGAGATAGCATGAGCAACTGAAACTCTGTTGCTGATTTTTTGAATCTAAGTGAATCTGAATCTAAATCTGAATGAATTTTGCTTTTTCTGCTAATTTTCTAAGATTTTTGGTTTTTCTGCAGTATGAGTGCACCGAAACGTCGTCGTAAATCTCCGAATCCGCAGAGATCAGGTCCCATTTTGGGGGGTGTTTCTTGGAATCGGGGTCCCTCCACGTCAAGTTCGACGCCAGCCCAGGAGGCTCAGGAAGCTGAGCCTGCGGCTGCTGCCGCTGCTAGTGTAGAGGGTACTCCCTCAGGGGCTTCGGCGTCAAGTTCAGTGCAGATAATTTCTAGCTCTCGTTCGTCAAAGAAATCCAAAAAGCCGGAAACGCAGACCAAAACTCCGACGTATCCCCCATATCCTCTGAAACAGTTACAGATTCGTCTGGATACGTATAGGGTTTATACGCCGCTTTTGCAAGATGAGGCCTCACGGCAAAAGTTACAGCAGTATCAGTCCATGTTGGAAAATTTTTGTCATCCGAATCAGCGTTTTCCTGAGGCCATTGTGATTATTTCTACTATGAGTGATCTGTATGCTTGGGTCCCAGAAATTTTTGAGATGACTGTTTCTGCTGGTTTTTGTGCTCTGTCTTTTCAGAAAACGTACAGAAATTTTATGCATCATGAGTCGGATCATTCAGTTTCTGCTATCTCTATTGCAGTCCCAGAGGACTTGCAAGCTTTTACGCATGCCATTGATGGTAATTTTCCGACTCTGCCTCCAAATCATCCAAATTCTGCGAATGTCAAAATTTTTGTGTTCTTGATTCATGCTATCTACCTGGACGTTCCGTCATGGTCGTTGATCCGCTATGCGTTTCAACCGTTACTGTTTAATGCACCATACCCCGTCTTCGCTGTTCAGGGCCGTGAGACCACTCGCAAAGTCCTGGCGGGGGTGGGGGTGGATGCTCGAAATTGCATCGTGGATTTGTCAAAATATGTGAATTTTATGGCTGCGAGGTCTGAAAAGAAGGTTTTTCAAAATCGGGATGAAATGGATAAAGCTGGCCCGCACTTGTGGGGCAATGCGAGTGGTCCCTGTGGACCGCCTGCGTCGGGTCGTCCGGAAAGGGGGTTTCCGTGGTTTGCTGAAAATGTGTTGCGCTACCCCCCCAAATTATTTCGGTCTTTTGAGTCTACTCCAAAAGGTTTTTCGCCCTTTCCACAGCGCGATGAAATTAAGTGGGCAGCAGACGGCGCGCGCGATACTATTGCCGTGGTTCAAGTCACAAATTTGATTGATCCCCTCGAAATTTCAGATTTTCAGTTTTTGTTGAAAACGCGAGCTTATGCGCAGTATGGGGATCAGAAAAGTCTTGACAAGTTGCGCGAAAGTTTTCTGAACCATCAAATTTTGGAGGATTTGACCTGGGAATCTGCTGAAATTGTGGCGTGGCGGGATCCTCCTACCACTCCTCGGGGCAAAAATGTGCAGATCAAATTTACTTTTGTGGCAGACGCGCAAACTCACCGCCCCGATGCGCTCCCCTCTATTGAAGTTCTGTCGAAACAAATTTTTGTGGAGGCTACTGAACGGGTGGACCCGCCTCTGCGGGTGGCCACCACTGCTGAACCTCGTTTGCCCCCTGCGCCTCGTCAACCGCCTCTGGAGATAGATTATCTACTGGAAGCGGCCGCGGAGGGCCAGTCGGAGAGTCAATCTGAGTCTCAGTCGGAGAGTCAGGCTGAAACTCGAGAAACGGCGTCTCCAGAAATGTGGTGGGACGATAGTCAAGATCCGGTGGACGTGTTGGGTCCGGAAGCGGCTGCGCGTGCAGTTGACGTGGTCGGGGACATTCCGCAGACTCCCCCAAATTCTCAGTCAGATCAGTCGGAACCAATGGATCACGAGGCGGCTCAGCCACAGCCGGGTTCTTCTGAACCTGAGCAGGTGGGGTCCGTGGATGCGGTTCCCAGTGAAACGGCTCAGCCTCCACTACAGGATCCTGCGGAGCCGACTGTTGCTTTTCAGATGGATGTCAGTACAGCGACTTTTTCGAGTGGTGGGACGGCGCCCCTAGTGATTTCGGAATCGGCCGGTTCGGGGGACGTGGTTCTTGGTGAAAGGTCGGGAGAGGATCCTGGCCTGGACCCGGGAGCTGCCCCCCCGGTCGCGGCCGGTTCGGCGGAATCACCGGCGTCGTGCCCAGCGGGTCCCTCGGCCACGTCAACTCCGGTGGTTGCGGCTTCTGACCCACCAGTCACAAGGGACTTTATGAGTACGCCTATGGGCTATTACCATCAGCCTCCTATGCCCCCGCCGACGTCAACTCCTCCATCTGACCCTGAGTCTCGGGTGCTGGATCATGTGGAGTTGTCGCCCTCCCGGCCTCCTGTCGGGGCGTATGTGGCAAAGGAACCAGCGGTGGCTGTCACCACTGCGTCATTTTCAGCTATGGCTGAGGCCATACGTGTTTCAAACGTGCCCATGGCAGAGCCGGGTCCATCCAGTCGCCGCACGCAACAGGAAATTGAGGCTGCGCGTAGACATTTAGAATCTGGGTTGCCTCCTGACGTTTTCTACCAGACCACGTTTGTGCGAAATTTGGGCCGTCTGGCCACTGCTCACAGATTAGATTTTTCAGATAAAATTTGGTCCTTGTTGCCGCCAATTGAATCTACTGCGCAAATTGGCATGATACGCAAATTAGATCTTGATGCTACTGAATGCAGGATGGCGGTAGGTAGGGACCCTCCGTGGACCGCGCAGGAGTTTGTCTGGGGTATGACCCGTATGCAGGATGTCGACATGTCTAAAATCTTCGGAGTCATCTTCGCGGAGCAGTGGGGCTCGGTCGCCTTGAAGCCTTCGCCCGACTCGGCCTCGGATGCCTTGTCTGGTGGGGGATCTTCAGGGTTGTCGGGTGCCTTGCCTGCTGCCGTTGAAGATATGGATGTCGAGAATCCTGTTTTTCCTGAACCTCAGCTTCCTCCTCCGCGTCCTCCCCTGCGAGGCCCGATTCGAAAACTTCCGCCTGTCAAAGATTTGCCTATTATAGTTCCGCGGATTCAGATGCCTGATCTGGGTCCAGTCCCAGAGTCTACGGTTATTGTTTGGCCGTCGGAACATTTTCAGCACGAAAATAACCTGCAGATTGTCTTGGAACATCTGATTCCAGAACCTTTTGCTGTGGACCCGCCCAGAGGCTCTCTCAGAGTGGACTGGGACACTCAGTATCTGGGTGATGTCAACGAAGGTCCGTTTAAAGTTCTTGATTTGTCTATTCGCGATTACCGTCCCTCTGTAGATATCATCTATATGGGTGGTTGGTATGACACAAAATCCCTTTCGCCTGATCAGGCCTATGTCATACGTCCGTACCAGGGACAGCAGGTGGTGGACGTGCCTAATTGGCCAGCTGTCTGGTCTGTGGTACAACAGTGCCCGAGTGCTGTACCTCTGCGGATGTATACGGAACCACAGTGGCAAATTGCCTATCTGCCTGACTTTCGCTCGAAAGACGAGCCGCACAGTTTGAATCCTTATTTTGTTGCTACGTGGAAGTATTGGGACGATTATATGCGCCGCGCCAAAATTCCTTTTGCGCTTAATTCTCAAAGTCATCGAAAGTATCTGGCTCATCTGAAAGAGTTGATTCCGGGCGCGCAAGTTGAGATCCTTTTCGAGCGTCAAACTGCTGCTTTGGATGAAAATTGTTTATTTGCCGTCTTCGATCCTGAATTCTGGGCGTGTACTATCATTTTTCCGGCTCTTAAGCGCAATGGAGTCATCGCTTTTGATTCTGTCGAATTTCTAGGTTACGGGCCGTATTGCCCTGCCGCTTTTGCTGATGCTCTGTCGCGCATTTTTCCGCCTATTCGCTGTTATCCGCATATGCGCCGCTTTGCTGCTCCAATTTGCGAGGTCCAGGATGCCTGGAAAAAGCGTGCCAAGCAGCTTAACGAAGTCGTCGCGGATTTAGAAGCCAAAGTTTGGAGTCACCGTTTGATGTCTGAGGATCACGTGCGAGACTACCGCCAAGTTGTTTTCTTCAAGGGCAGTCAGATGCCAATGTCTAACATGTTTCCGTTGCAGCCCGACCCTGAGGCCACTGTCCAAGATGAATACATGACTGTGTGGGGTCGTGAATTTGCTGTGAATGAATATCCCTATCAGTTCTATAAGGCCTATGATTGGTTTGGCTTGCACCAGCCTGCGCGCGAAATTGTTCAAACTGGCTCGCCTTTTGCTGCCAAAAAGGGCGCAGAATATTTTCTGACTCATTGGGTTCCAAGAGATTCGGTTCTGAGCCAGATGTGGCATGACGATGAGTCGGTAGTGCGTGCTGTTTATATGCTAGAGTGTTTGCGGGCAAAAGTTCGATCTTGTCCCCAATTGCGCAAGGCGCACCGAAATTCGGGGACTGCGTATCTAGCTGTGGCGGTGCATGAAGACAAGTATTGGGGCATTGGTATGGATTTTTCCAAAATTATGCGAAAATCTGCTACTGAAATTCGTAAGATGATTTTGGATGATAAACGGCCCGGTAAAAATTGGATGGGAAAACTTTTGATGATTGTACGCGCGGAATTGTTCCCAGACCTGCCCCAAGAAGTTGATGAGGAGGATAAGTCCCGACGCAGGCGGGAGGCTGCCATTCGGCAGAGCCGGCGTTGATGCGGCGTTGTTGTTGTTGTCAGGGGGTGTGTTTTTTTCTGTGCCCTTGTGGGGGGTTGTGTTGGCCGGTTGTTTCTATCTTTTTCTATATTTTGTAAATTAACCTAATACTTTGATGGGAGGTTCTGGTTGGTCCCTTGGGGGGTGTGCTTTCCGATAAAATTGTTACTTATATGACTTGATGTAATTATTGTACGTATATCAACACTTTTGGATGAAATTTACTTGATTCAAATTTTTAGATACGTATGTTTTACATATGATTTCTACGCTTTATTAGCAGTTATATTTTTGAAAGCAAATTTTTGAAACTTGAATACGTATGTTCGTCTTTGATGTTGTTGAAAAGTCTAGTTTAAATCTATAGATGTATGTTTAAGCCCAAGATGGCTAGAATATCCTTAGAAATCGTAGAATTTTCTCTAGATTGTATAAATTTCCTTAGTCGAACGATTGTTAGTATGGGATGGGTCTGTTTTGCAGGGGGTACTCGCTTACCTCGTCCAATTGGTGTTTCCCGGAACCTCCTACACTGTTGTTTTAAATTTTAGTCTCACTATTTTTACCATTTTATTTTTGTTTTTAACCTTTTTGTCATTAAAAGTCACAACAGTTTACCTCTAGGCAATAGTTTGGGGTTACTTTTACCTTTCTCCCGCTCTCGTGTGGCGCTGCGGTTACGATCCCAATCCCCAGATTAGGATTCTGAGGAGCGTGGAGAATAACATGTAGCGCCTACACAAAGATTCCGTAGTTCGGCAGCCGCTTTTCTTTGATAGGGAACTGTCAGGACTTCTTCCTCTGGGATTAGGATTCCTGGGGCGGGAAGCACTGGCCGTTTCCCTCCTTAAATTCATAGGTAGGGCTAATATGTATGAAGCTGGTAGTAGATATGTATTGTATGCGGTTGTGGTTTTTGTTGTGATGCATATATTGTTGTGTACGTAGGTTTTTACATTGTTGATCATTCCTTTTTGCTATTAATAAAAGTACAGTTATTTTTGCATTTACTTTGCGTATATAAGTGTGTATGTATCCCTCCCGTCCCCCCCTCAGTGAGCCTAGGTTCCCTGCATGGATCGGTGGTCCCTGCCCGGCTGTTCCTTTGGACGGATGGTACGCCGGAGGTTTGGGGTGACTGGCGTTGTGTGGGTTCTGCCTTGTTAGGCATGGTTCTTTGGTTATCCGGTTGTCCGGGTCTATGGTCCTACGGTTATCCGGTTGTCCGGGTCTACGGTCCTATGGTTCTCCGGTTTTACGGTTCTGGTCCCTGGGTGCTATCTGGTTCTTGGAGAGTTCTAGCCTCGTGGGGGGCGGCTCTCCAAGAGCACTGGTGGGACAGGTTGGTCATTGTCTGTGACTTTGTACCGGTGATTGCGGGTGTTTGGTGTGGTCAGCTTGGTGGTTCGAGCTTGTTAGAACTTTTTGTATTTGTTGTGTGGTTTCCTGGCATCGTGCCTTGAAGGTGTTGTTGGTGGTTTCCGGTGGTGGTGATGTTGGGTGGACTTGAGTGTGGGTGCGTCCACGGTTGGCTACGGGCATGTCCTGCCCATAATTGACTGTGTTAATTGCCTGAAGACTCCTGTCCTGGGACTAGGCTCGCTGTTGATTGTCCTCTGTTCCCCATATATATGTTGTCTTTTGCTGATATTTTCAATGTGGTGGGGGATCTGTGTATTTAGGGATATGCGTGGGTTGGGGGGAGCCTTGGGGTGAAATTTATTTAAATTCTGTTAAACTTTGTTGTTCTTCTTACTTTCTTTGAACGTCGGAGGTTTCGGATTATCTTTGCTAGGGGCGCCCGCTACCTTGGCTAGGCCATTGTACTGTTTTGTATTTTTTCTTTTTCTCTCTGTTCTACTACCAACTATAATCATGTTGTATTTTACTCATTTTTGTTCCTTTCGGGTTCTAACTATCTGGTTTGTGTTTCACTTTTCTGTCCTAAAACGAACACGATACTTTCTTCTTTAAAAATTCTTTGTTTCAAAATTCTTGCCATTTTGTCTACTGCCATGATGTTGCCAGCATGATGATTCGGTGCTGCTTTATATTGTGCTTTATTACCCTTGTGCTTTATTCATAGAATCTACCTTTTACATGGCATTGGTTATAGTCTATATTGTCCGGTTAGTCTGTATAGTGGGGTGAATCATTAGGTTATGTCTGTCTGAGGTTTGGGAAATTTTTGTTTTTTGATCGTAGGTTTGGCCTGTGTATATATTTTTGTCTGTTGTCGCCTTCCGGGTATGTTTGTCTGTGTGTGTGTTGTATGTTGTCTGTCGTCAGTTGTGTTGTATGTTCTTGTTTTTCTCTATCGGGGCAGGCACCGGTAGTGGGCCCGTGTGTGTGTTGTGGTGCTCTGTTCCCATTGTCAGCCTCTGGAGAGGTTCTCCAGTGTAGTTTTACGGTGTTTCAAAATTCTCACACGCGTTTTAGCAAACTAGTACCTAAGATTTGTTTTCTAACCTAAATTTTATCCTACTCATACGCGTACCGCGGCGAGGGCGCGCGGGCCAAAGAGGGGGTAATTTGTGAAATATTCGTTAGAAACAATGTTAATTTTGTAAATTATCTTATGAATAGTGATACTAAATTCAAATCTTAGCTACTTCGGTATTTTTTCAAGATGGAGTCACTTTATGGGAAGTTGAAGTCGGTGTGTGTCTCGGTTAAGTGCTAGTGCTAGTTGGTTGGGTTGGGATTCCTTCTATATAGTTGGCAGCTGAGACTGTATTTTGTGATTCTGGTAGTTTGATTTGTTTAGTGGAATATTTGGTTTTGTGGTATTTTACGTTCTTGGAAAATAATGTTTGGTAATTACTTGTAAATTAGGAGATTAAAGTATCGTGTAAAGTTTTGCTAATTTTAATTAGGTTTTACTTAGATAGGCACGAGGAGGAGCGGTAGGCATACACTACCGATTGTGAACCTGCAGCTATTTAGTCAAGTCTTCTTTATTAGTCATGAAGCACCAGTATAGACAATAACCTTCTTTTTACACCAGAATGTTCACCCCTGGAAAGACCGAGGCGTCGCAGATTCTCCATGACCGTCAGATGGAATGCCGACGGAACTTGACTATCAAACGTGGATCGGTGAAGTACCTAAAAGGGAGCTTCGCCTGGTCATTGTCTGTGCATGAAGCAGAGGGTGGTAATGCCACCCACGCCTTGAGAGAGGTTTCCTGGGTGCCTCTAATGGAGTTGCTGACCAACTTCTACGAGCTGAAGTTCATGACCCGACGACGATGTGATGAAGGTCTGGACTTTAACTGTTACGCGATCGTCGCGAACCGTCATCATCATGCGGACCCGAATGACACGCCAACGGACCTACCACCTGACTCGGCCCATCGTTTTCTGCGGACGGACGATCAGCCATCAGATCAAGTCTGAGTGGTCATCCACTCCTCCGAATGAGAAGACGGTGGCCGATGAACCGGAATTATTGGTGGAAGCAAGAAAGGCTGCCCAACGACGGGAGAAGGAGACGAAGTTACCGCCCTTGCCACAGAAGCTCCCACCTTTGACCCACTATAAGGAAGGGACTGGTGATCCGAGGAAGAAGGAAAAGCCTCCGGTGACCTACTCTGGTGGTCATCGCTATGTGGAGGATCTCCCTACCTATCAGACGGCTGGGTCATCCCAGCCGGCGTAAACTGCGGTTACCACCAGCCCACGTAGTACCAGGTCCTCTGTTCGTCAGCAGGAGGCTGCGAACCTGGCGAAGGAAACTGAAGAACCAGAGGTCATTCAGGTATCCGATGAAGAATACGCGGCGGACGAAGAACAACCATCAGCAGAGGTCGAACGCCGAGAACCGACACCTACGGATGAAGAGGCTCAACGTCAACCTTTCAACCGACCCTTCTGGAATCATGCGCGCCCAGGCTGACAATGGCCAACCCAGCCCATCAATCCGGCTGGCATCCACCTATCACGAACGAACAGCGAGCTCGTCTAGCTTCGCTGGCATCAGTGATCAGGGTCCCTCGTACGTCAGGTTCGTCCGTGACGTCGTCTGGGGTCCCTCAGGCTGTGGACGAGGTTCTGGCCCAGCACGGAGACATCCCCCATGTTTCGTACCAGGAGGCCAGACGATTTCTGGTCTCTTGCGGCGAACGTCCTGGTGGTGTCACAGGCCCATCCACCTACCTTCCTGACCTCTATCACTGGAAGTTGGAACAGCCCGTGATCATCAGCCAGCTGGCCACGTCGACGGACCCGTCAACAGGGGTTCAGTCGTCAACCAACGTCTCCATCGCGAGGGTTCAGCCCTATATTCAGATCCTGGTGCCCGAATCAATCTTGACTCTAAACGCCCTATTTCGAGACTCACCTATCGGCGTTGATCAACCAAAACGTCATATCTATGTGGTGGGACCCCCTGCGGACCCCGAAATGCCAGGGTACGATCCTGAAACTTTCTTCAGAATGGTGGATCAGGGCAACCCGGTGTTCTGGGAGGTTTATCGGGAGGTCCCCACGGATGGCTCGGGCCCTCCCTTGCGGTGGTCCGATCTGGTCATCCTGTATCGGAAACGGGACGGTGGTGCTATGGCCCATGGGATCCTTCCCTATATCAACACTTTGAACTCTTTGGGTGTCGGGGACACGAACTTCTCGCAGCTTATGGGCCCGATGTTCTTGGAAAAGGACCAGAAGTCGGAGCTCATGCAGGTAATGCAGTTGGCGGAACTGCAGGGACTCAATCCGGTCGTGGTCATGCGGGAGCATGAGGGACTTTGTAAACGACCTGGTCATTTTGACATCGGACTGACGGCCCAGACCCAACTGGCTCCGGACCCGTCCGCTTTTGTGTTTCCCGAGCCCCCTCCAACTGGTGAGGTGATGCTGGGTCCGTCCGTCATCCGGACTTTGATGGGAACGGCGGTCCCGTCCACACCTGCGGCACCTACGGTCCCCGCGACACGCTTCGGCTCGAAACTCTGTCGGGTCGAGTCATCCCAGGGCGAAGCGACCAGCGTCATCGCTAGGTCAGCACCAAAATCCCCGTTGGTTGGAGCGGAGGCAGCCAGACCCGGTGCGTCTGCCTCACAGTCAGATGTTTTCGGCGGTGTTTCCGGTTCGGGACGAGGTCGCGGCTTTCGTCCTTTCGGATCCGATTCGGATTCATCAACGGCAACCGCTATCACTACTCGGTCAACACCTGTGAGCCTACATCAGCGCTCGGGCACACCTGGTCGGGTGGCCTACGTCCCTCTGGAGGAACCACCTCTGGATTCTCCGGCCCATGACCAGTGGGAGGCCGTGTATCGCGGTCAACGGGACATTCAACCATCAACATCACGTCAACAGCGGTCGCCCCGTCGGAAGGCATCTCGCCCTCCCCCATCCATCGAACCTCGTGATCGTGATTACTCGCGGTCATACCGTCGTGAACACTCGACTGATCGTCATCGTCGGCCTTCGTCATCCCGTCGTCGGGATTCCCGTCCAGCGTCACGAGCGTCTCGTGGCCAGCGATCGGAACCTCGCGATGATCGTGGTCAACGTCCGTCAACGAGCCGTCACGAGCGTCAGCCAGCCCGTGAACGATCACCATCGGCTCGTCGTCGTGATCAGGACCGTCATCGGCAGCCATCACGGGATCGCCGTTCAGAAGAGCGTCATCGCTCGACTGAACGCCGGCATGAGTCTCGCGACCGTCGCGATGATCGTCGACCTCAAACGCGACCGTCGCGTCATATTGAGTCTCGTCAAAATCGTGACAAACGCCTAGCGGCCGACGCGTTAAGCCGACAACGACCGAAGTCGCCGACTTATCGAATGCCACGAGTGAAGACGATCAAGAAACCGGATGGTCGGAATTCTGCGATTCGGGAACTCCCGCCCGAATATCCGAACAATTATACGAAGAACAATTTCCCTCCATTCCGGGTATACTTGGTCAATGTCCTCTGCGATATGCTCAATCGGGACATTGCTCGTACGGTTTCTCGGGGAACTGAGGACCCGATTTACGACGAATTTAAGATCGAGCAACCAACACCGGCTGAAGTCGCTCAGATCAAGATGGACCGTTGGCCCGACGATCCGATCATCTATTGTCGGGATAACAACCTTCAGTGGATACCTCATAACGTCCCTGGAGACCCGTCCGAGAAGAAACTCCATCCTTGGGCGGCCTTGTTCCGTGACGAGGTCCTCAAGTGGATGCAGGAGAATGCTCACGTGTCCCAACGGTTCCCATCGGACTTTATGGACACCATCTGGCAGAAGATGTGCGCCAGCAACAGCCATCTAACAAATCACATGACGGCAAACCCGGAGTCTGAACAGACCGGAGGTAGGACTGTTTGGCATTCGCGGTGGGTAATCAAGGACTACCGTGATCGTCACGGGAAGCTTTTCAAGGGCTTTCCCGTCAACCGCGTGTCGTCGAACGCACGATGGGCCAATTGTCTGGCCATGGCAGCGTTGGTGCCTGAACTTTTTCGGTACCCGCACCTTATTCGACGGTACGAGTCCCAGCACTTTTACGTGACCCACATGCACGCCCGTCGTCTAAGGACCCGATGCATGACGGTCCGCCAGGCCATGCTCGGATATTATCGGCCCAACGTCGAGGGCATCACGAATGTCGACGAAGGCTATTTCCTGTGCTTCTACCTGGGGCCGGACTACGCCTTCTCATTTATGCACAACCATCTGCCGCATGTGTCGTTGCCGGTGGAGCAGCTCGAGAATCAAGGGTTTCGGACCAAGGAGCACCTGTATCAGGGGCGCAAAGGCTGGTTCTGCCAGTCTGACGTCGTCATGGACCTGGTGAGGGAGCATCCCAATCAGGATGGCTTTGCTATCAAGCGTAGCACTGATCAAGCCATCGCTGCACTGCCCGCTTGTCGCATCGAACGATGGCAGTCGGGTCCAGATCAGCTTACCCAGCGGCTGATCATTTTCCACACTTTCTATCAGTCTGTGGAAATGCAGGAATTCCTGGTCCAGACCATCGGAAGTTATTACGGGAAGGCATCCGCGGACTCTTGGTGGGGCCTTGGTGTTCGGGTCCCCCGTGGTTTCACACCGGATGATCTGACTTTCGACGGGAAGCACAACTTCCTGTTCAACACGACCAACTGGAATGGGCAAAATATCCAAGGGTCCCTGTATACGGAAGTGGGCCTTTGGTTCATGCAGGCGGGACCTGATGAATTGTGGGAGGACAGGTTTAACCGTGTCCCCTTGTCCGGCGCTCGTCTCGAAGCCTACCTCGACGTCGTTCGAAAGCTCATAGAGGCGGCCGCAGAGCGCTATAACCGAGGTCAGCCCGCTCCTCCGTTCTTTCGACAGGACGCACCGGCGGCCCTTCGGAAGCAACCGATTGACATGCCTCCGAATTGGACCGGTGTCAATATCACCGGGTGCGCTCCGCCGGGCCAGGAGAAGAACATATTCCATCCATGCTTTGCCCTGACCATTTGGAACCCCTTGGAACCCCATCCGAGTGACCATCATAGGTCCACCGATCTGATCATGCGGGAATACTGAGTGCGTCGTCATCGAGCCTCATGACCCATGGTCCGTTCATTCCATCAGCCATGACTATTCGCAGTTCGGAAAGTCATCTTTCCCGATTGTAACACCCTCTGATTGTGACTTTTTCTGGCATCAGATTGGACTTGACCCATGTCGCCCACCATGATGACGGTTCATCCGATGCTGGAACTTGGACTAGACTTTATCTCCATTGATCTTTGGATCCTGATCACCATATAGATCTATGTTTTATCTATTTTGTGTTTTTGTGATAGTGACACTTAGTTTTGCATAATTGCTTATGTTATTTTGCATTTTAACTTACGAATCTGATGTGTCGAATTTGGAATCTGGTATCTATGGTTTTGTTTTCGAATTGTAATAGTATATACCTAAGAGCCTAATCTCTGTGATGTGCAATGTGTATCTAAATTTTGTGTACGTACGTTTTCGTTTATTTTTCTTTGAATCTATATTTAATCTCTTTGTTTAATTTTTCTACGAACCTGTAACCTCTGTGTTTAATCTATACGAATTGGTATTGTTTGTTAGTCTGCGAACCTAGAGTTTATCTTAGTATAGTCAGTTTTTGAACCTGTGTCTTTGTTATAACTATGCCGTATGTTAATCAAGATTTTTCGTATTTTTCTAGTTATGTGTGTCAATTTCATTTGCTCATATGATGTACAGTGCTTTATTTTTGAGGAATCATTCCACAATGCCTTATTGTACTGCCATAGATATGTATGCCATATATTGTCGAAAAACCCAGTGACGTTATCGTCATATGAAAATACAAGATTTGACCTAGGGAGGGTGGGTTTTTCTTCCCATAGGACCTCCACCTAACGGTGTGTATTTTCTATGGTTATTTTATTATTATGATTATTATTATCATAGGCAGTTTGCTTTGTTGAGCGACGGCCTGATAAACCCTAGCTCAGCTTGGTTTAACTTAAATTTAATTAATATTTTATCTGAAAGTTCAACTTATCTTTTTTGTTAACATTTATTAACACACTCGTTTGACTATACATTCCAAAGGAGGGTAACTCCTCTTTCCCATGAGTTACTTTTGGAAAGTCATTTGTATTTTCATACTAAGCTACTTACACAATCCCAGTTAATAATACGGTTCTATTTTTAATACGTGTATTTCTGCCTAATACGTACGTATACTTTTGTCAACTTTGTGCTTTAATTTTTTGACTGTTACTAGCACTTCATAGTGTCTGGTATATGCTTAATCTCTTGTACTTTGTCGTATTTAATCACTTGTTTTTGTGTTTTTCTACACTTGTTGTTAGTTTTGACTACTTAGTTTAGAGCTTATGACTTGCAGTCTGCAGTTAGTTTGTTGGTTTTGTACTGGCTTGTAGCATCATTGCTCTATATTGTCTGCATTTGACCAGCTCACGTACCAGTTCGCCATTTGTGCAGTGATCCTCTCGGGAGTTCGGATGGCGAGCCCTGGGGAGATGTAACGGATCAAGATGACACACGGTCAACCTTTCCGTTGCTGGCGGTTGTAGCTAGCATAGCTACCCGCTTGGCTTCATATAACGTCATCACCTTGGGCTGGGACACGTTTGCAAGTCACGTAGCTCCCCCAACGTGTATATGTGGGATTGGGTGGATTCCCCCCCCCCTCGTGACTTTGGGAGCTACGTGATTGGGGGAAATTTCGACTAGGGGGTGCTCGTGGGAGGGTCCAACCCAACACTCGCTTTCCCCCTTCACTTTGTATTGTTCTGTCTCTGTGAGTGCTTGTCTAATTCTGCTATTTCTTCCCCACTTTACTGTGTACATATTTATTGCTCCCCCAGCTCTCCCCAGAGCTTGGTACGTTGGCTGACCCCGTCAGCGCCTGTAACTGTAAGTTATATTGTTTGTTGTTTGTGTGTTTGTCTGAGGGTCATCCCTATATTTTATAATATCTTGTTGTTATTATTATAACCAATAATTACTTGTTATTCTGTTCTTATTAAAGTGTATTTAGTTAGGCTGAGTCTTACTGAGCTCCTGCTAGGTAGGTAGTTCTATTCTGAGTGAGTGAGAGTGCGAGTCATCTCGCCCTTAGGATCGGAATTACCCCTGCGTATTTATCTGGCGAGGCTGTCCCGACCGTCTCCTGTAGTCGGTCAGTTATCCATCTGTGCCACGGTCTCCGCGTCCGCTACGTCAGGGCGTGGTAACGGTGTTAGTACGTAGGAAAACCTACTAGCCCTGCTACAGATACTCCAAAAATCGGGGGGGGGGGTAAAGTTGGTCGAAAATTTTGGAGGAAGAACCCCTCAAACCCCCCTCCTGGTGAAACTATGGGTGGGGGGCGATTCGGGGGGGGGGCGACCCAAGTCTGGGGGGAACGAATTTCTGGGGGTTCATCAAAATAAGGCTTGTTTTTAACGTTTTAGGCGTTTTTGCACCGTTTTAAAGCGATTTTAAGTCAAAATTTTAGAAAAATGTTCCAAAAAATGACCTTTCCGGCCAAATTTAGCTTTTTGTGTCCAAAAAGCGTTGGGGCCTGGGAGGTTCGGGCCTCGGGGGGGGTAGCCAAAAGTTACTGCTTTCTTCCTATCATCAAACTACTTCCCACTCGATCACAGAGACGTACCCGTTCGAAGCCAAATTCCAAAACATTGTACCCCTTCTAAAATTTGCTAAAAATCTTTCAGACACCAAATGCAGTTTCATTGCGTTCGTTAAAACCACAAAATGATAGACTACATTTAGATATAAAGTTCGCTTTCTATTTTTAGGTGATAAATGAGTAAGGGTTCACAGTTGATGACACCAAAAGGAATCACCACCTCAGAACGCAAATTATTTTGGAGCGTCTCGTCAAATTTCAACTTGATTTCTGTTCACAACATGTCCCCAAAAAATCATTACTTCATCAAAATCTTTTTGCATAAAAAACCCAGGATGCGAACGCATTTTATGTGATTGAACATTATGAAAGATGCATTGACTGATATAATCGATGTTCTTCTCAATCTGTCTGCTAAAATTCTGAGCAGAACTGAGAGCCTTCGTGCAGTCTTCGGCTGTCAGCAATCTGAACGGTTGCGGATTTTTGAGCACTCGTGTAGCTTGGGAGCTACACACACAGGTGCATCAGGTAGGTAAATAAACTTGTTGTTTGCACTGGGCACCACAAGTTTGGACCTTTACAGCGATACATCGGTCTGATGTTACTGTTGCTGTAAAAGATCAGAAAGAATATAGTGAGCATACACATAGCAAAAACAATTTTATCTTAATTTATCGTAGTCTTAATTTAGCTCAGCCTTACTTAATAATTAATAATAAAATAAAAACGAAAAATTGAAATTAATTTTAGTTAATCTATAGACGACGTGTCATGGTCAGTCTGCTTCTCGTCCGCTCACCGAGGTTTAGCAGAATCCGATACAAGTAAACGAACAATTTTTGGAGTGAATTACATTATCCTAAAATTTGAGCGCGTTGACAGATTCCTACGAAAAAATTATCAGAAATTCAACCTTATTTTTGAAATTATAAATTCCAAGTACACTGCGTCCTGCTTCCGAATACAATATTCGATGTAACACAAACTGTAGGATTAAAATGATTAAATTAGGTTTTTACTGTAACACCTGCCCACTTTGGGTGAGCGGACAGGTCGCAGTGTACTTAGACTTACGCGTATGTAAAAGTTCAAAAAATAAAGTAAACAATTTAGTGAAAATCCGGCCCATGAGATAAAACTATTAATTCGGGCCGGATTTTAGTGAAAATCCGGCCCAAAAGCAAAAAATGTTAATCGAGCCGTGTTTTAGTGAAAATCCGCTACAAGACATAAAACTATTAATTCGGGCTGAGTTTTAGTGAAAATCAGGCCCAAAAGTTAAAAATGTTAGTCGGGCCGGGTTTTAGTGAATTTCCGGCCTGGGCCGGGTTTTAGATATTCTCCTTCCCAAAATTTGGCATGTTTTAATAATGGGCAGGGTATTAGATAGTTTCCGGCCCGGCCGGGTTTTAGAGAATTATGGCATGGCCTCATTCCGGACCGGGCCGGGTCGGCTTTTAGAGACCCCCTTCCAAATGCAAAAAACCAAAAACAACCTGGAAGCGATTACTGCAAGAGTTGGAAACCAAATTTTGAAAAAAGCTCTCAGAGGGGTTTAGTTTTAGATATAATATTGAGCTACAAAATGAGTTGTAGAACATTTCGAACGGTTTTGATTTGAGCATGGTTGAAAGAAGCGAAAAACCTAAAGCTCCGATTTTAGGCCATTTTCAAAAGGAATCGGATATTTTGAATGGTTGTAACTTTTCTATGATAAAGACATGAAATTTCAAACGCTGATTTCTCCTTGACCTTACAACTACAAATTAAAAGGAAAGTTATTACGTGTGCTACAAATTGAGGGCTATCCAACGACACAAAATTATAATTTGTAGTTAAATCTGGTCAGCTGACTTGACTACGTGTAATGGAATTAGTAAAATCTGATGTGAAAATCTATTAAAAATGATCGAAAAGTTGTCAAAAACAGGTAATCTGCGAAGACGAATTCTTATGCCATGGATTTGTGAAGAAGATCAACTACCATCAAAGTGGAATGCGGTTATTAAGATAATGTCCAAGCATTAATTGTATAGATTGTTTTATGTTTGCGTGGCCAGAGTTGTCGAGTACTCTAAGCGAAACTCTTAATTAGGGTCCAAGGTTTATACTCAACTAGGGCAGAAATCTTAGTCCTAATTATGATTTTAAGTTTAATTAGGTTTAGCTAACGTATAATCTACTAACAACCCTAATCCAGAAGTTGTAAAAGAAAGAGTAATTCGGTCACCTATTCTCTGATAACCGGAGTTGTCACTCCACTCGACCTTAAACGGTAGTATCTTGATTAATCTTAAGAAAAAGTAGTGAGTTGTCACTCCCCGCTAAGGAAAGCGTTGACATTTTGGCTAATTTCTAGCATACCAATGAGTTGTCACTCATAACCGGAATTAAGCATGACCTTTTCACCACCTTGTACGTTTACTGTTGACTGAATATGAATTAGCAGGAAGTCATTAACCTATAATGTGGAGTTTACATGTCTATCAAGCCAAAAATTAGTCGTTAAATTGCCTATAAAGCAAAGGTTTACATCAAAACTGACAAATGTTGGAAGATGGTTCAATAATAGATACGAAATAGCTAAGTACGTAGTTAGATTAACTGATGATAATTAGTGGTAATTAGTTAATATTTAGTTAAATTTCGTAATTTTGGTCGGTAACATGACTTGGGCTCATATGAAAGAGAATTTGGTGCTGATTCCAAAAATCCAAACCCGACTTTTCAACTCCCAAAATTAAGAAAGGTATAAGCAAAAATGTTTTTATAAAGATTACTTTTTGTTTCGTAATCTTAACACTCCAAAAAGGAGTGTTCTAAAAAGGTTTTTTCTTTTGGTTTGACTTAAGTCAAACCTTTTTTCCCCTTCCCTTTCTCCATTCTTCTAGGCCTCTTTCTTCTAAGGCCTAACAGTTGTCTTCCCCTTGAACTTTTGGCCGAAGACAAAGCCAACACGGAGGAAAATGAAATTTAACGTACTTTACGGCCCAAGTCATGCCAAGAAGGGGCCACAATAAAACCATAATAAAAAGTAGGTAGATGGACGTACGTACGTATATATTATATAATTATGTAATTTGTAATTTCTTGAAAATTATGCTATTCGCGCAATGATTGGTTAAAGTCCTGAAATTTCACAAGATTGTCCTTTTGGCTGCGTTTATGTGTTAAAGAAAGTTTTGCAAAATTTTGCTAAGTTTCAGGACCCGAAATATATCAAAAATTTGTCAGTTGGAGGGCAATAATTTCAAAATCTCATTAACTTCGACCCTCTGTGACCAGCTGGCTCAGCCCGCCGCTGCGCACCAAGTGAAAAAGGTTGCAAGCTTCTAGAAAGTTCTAGAACCTTCTAGAAGCTTTGCCTTAAAATAAAAGGAAAAGTCCGCCCCCGAACTCATTAATGACCTGTCATCGAGCTGTCAGCAAAACTGTCAGCTCGACCCTAAAATTTTCTGTTCTAGTCAGTGTTCGTTGAGTTGCAGCCGAGAGACGTTGTTTTCCCCCTCCCTTGCAGTGCGTCTCCAGTGCCATTGTCATGGCATGGGGAATTCAAACGCACTTTCCCAGGTTAGGACGCTTAGGGACTTTTCTCTGACCCACACTGGTCAGAGAAACGAAATTGAGATTTTTACTCGAACACTACCTTTTAGGGGCCAGATGGGTTTGTTATACCCGGCCAATTTCCTGCGATTTTCGGCCATTTGGGCACAATTTTGGAGGCCTTCGGGCCAAACTGGCAGGCTATTTGGGCCTAAGCCCAGATTTTCAGTTCCATAGCATGTGTGGGCTTTCGAGCCACTTTTAGTTTATCTATTTTATTTATTATTATTATTATTATTGTTATTATTTTATTATTTAAAATAAAGGGGCTGCTCATGTAAACCCATCCTGTTCGATGGAGATCGTGAGAATTGCCCTTTCTTTTGTTTTTCTGTTTTTATAACCGACACTCTCTTATTATCGTGGTTTGCTGACCTCCTCCCCTCGTTATTTCTTTTAACCTTTCTCATCCTCTTTTATTTGCACTTTTCGGTCAAGCCACGACCATTTTTTACCATTTTTATAAGGCCCGTTTGGCCAGTAATTTGGAGTTTCAAAGTAGAATTCGGGATTATTGAGTGGGGACCCACCCCCTAAGTTTGAGTTAGAGGGCCCCTTTGCTACGACCCTAGAATATTAAGATAGCATTGGGTATATTTACCCAACAGCCGGCAACTAGGAGTTGCCGGCCATTCTGTTCAATCATGGCTTTGTTAAGCCCAAAATCACTGTCTGTATTTTGTTTTATTTCAGCTTTAGGTCGGTGTCAAAATTAGTAGGCGTTCCAAAAATGAAACCAACTCTAAATCAGATTTTAAAACAATTAGCCATAAATTATTAATAATCAAGCTTTTCAAGGGGAATGACCGGCTTCCCCACAAATTAATTTAATCATTGTTGTGAGTAGTTTTGGTTTGTAATGATTGCTTGGTAATCATTACTCGCACGGCTTTCCAAAATTTCAAAGTTCTACCTAAATTTTACTCAATCAGTCAAAGTTCTACGCTATAAATCGAGTTTTAAAACCTTAAAACTCGCATCAACATCTCAACAAAGTTTCTTTAAGGTGGTGATTCCCTTTGGTCACATAAAGTTTGCACCATTATTACTCATTCATTACTTGGAGTTAAGACGCCATTTTTATATCAAAATGTAGCCTGACATTTGCTCGTTTTAATGTATGCCATGAAACCAGTGTTGCTTTTCTAAAATATTTTTAACACATTTTAGAAGAAGTATAATCTTCCAGAATTTTTGCAGACTCAAATAAATTTTTTCGAGAAACATCGGTTATATCATTCGATACCTCCATCAAATAGCTGGGGACGATTTTTTATTTATTGTGAAATCGCTCTTCGTTATGGAGAAATAAGCTGAAATGTGTGCGTAACCTGTATTTTGCCTATTTTTTCCAAATTTGTCAAGCGATTACTTTAGCTAGAAAGCAGCAATCGGGGCAACTAAAAAATCGTCCCTGGGTATATTTGTGCAGAACACATTTGTTCAGTAGCAGCCCTCCAGCTTGCATGGTGAATGCTCCACAATCTTTGCAAAAAATTGGACGTGTTTTTGCAAAAACCACATTTTTTATGATAGCAGCCTACAGGATAGCAGTTGATAGACGATCATGCGTCGGATAATTTGTGGCTGTGAGACCTTCAGATCGACGCCCTTAGTTTGATTTTACGGCTTGCGTAGTTCAAGAAATGCTGGATTATTTGATTTCTGCAAAAATGACAAGTTTTCGACGCCAAAACAAGAAAATCGGCTGTATCTCATAGTAGAGAAAAGCTAGAAACTTGCTTTAAAAAGCAAAAATGTGAAGCTCAATGAGATCTTTCGAATGAATATAGTCATAACTGTATAGTAGCTGCCAAACGTTCAGAAATGGGGAAAAACCACTCTGACCGGAAATGTCGAATTTTTGAGTCGGGATTGCGCGGACGATGTTAGAACGCTAAAAGAACTTATTTTGGAAAGTTTCATTAAATTTCATCTTGATTTACGCCGCCAAACAACAATATGTGCCCAAAAGGAATCACCACCCTAAATTAACAGTTAATATTACTGAAATATGCTTAAAATAATAGCTAAGAAGTTAGAATAATAAATGTATTTAGAACTAGGCTTTGTTTGAGTCGCTCTTATAACCATGTTTGTAGTTAGGATTAGTTAGGCAGTAGTTAGTTCAAAATCGTATGTTTGAGTGTATTTGTGCGTGTGAATGCGTGTGTGATAGTTCCTGTGATTGTGTTTGTATGAGGTAACTCACGTAAACTCCTTTTGTCTGACGAGGGTTGTGAGCTCTGCCAAAAGTGAATAATGCTCAGGTAATAGGCAGGAATGAGGTATACTTGTGGTTCATGTGAATAAATGTACTCAAGCTTAGTATGGGTGTATTCTAGTCTGAAGGAGGCACAAATGCGGTATAAATGTAGTATAACTGTTTCTTAGTTAGCAGTTTAAGTGTTTGTGTAAATATTGTATATGTGCAGCATAAATGGTCATTAAGTAGCGATCCCAATATCTGTTTAAATGTTGTATGAACTTTGTTTAGCTAAGGAATGGGATTACGTAACTAAGTATTAGCAAGAGTACATAATACATAAGAGTATGACAACTGGCATACTCTATGTATTATCAGCTTGCACATCCTCTGCACGCTAACGGCTGATCCCCCCCCGCAAATTGGACTCCAGTACCCCCCCGCACAAACTGGTACCCAGTCGAAACGGGGGTACGCTCACTCGCTCTATGCTTGTGTGCTAAAGCTCGAAAACACAAGCACTACGTGCGCGAGTTTTGTGTCTGTTTCAAGCTTTAGAACACATTCATAGCGGCTAAAAATTTTTGAAGTGAAGGGTCCAATTTGCGGGGGGAGGTCAGCCGTTAGCGTGCAGAGGATATGTCACGCTTATAATACATAGAGTATGACTGCTGTCATACTCTTATGTATTATGTACTCTTGGTATTAGGTTATCTGTAATGCGGTAATGTGTGTGTGACTGTTGCAAGTTTAGATGGTACAACTGATTATAATGAGGAGTTTAACAGTTTAGATGCGTGATAACTGACTGTGCACATGGCATGTGAGAAATATGAAAATTATACCAAGATTCAGGTAGTACGCAGGAAAATAATAGTAGGTAACGTAGTTTTAGCGGATAGATCTTGAGTGCATGTCTGGAAGCCCACGAATGCATGATTATGTAGGTAACTTAGGTTTAAGTCCTAAATAACAAATATGCAAATGAGGTTCCGACCGCGGGATCTAGGGTCACGGGGACCCCGTATTAGGTCCTTATCAGTCTGAATCTAGACATCCTCGATTCGTCCGCGTAGGCCACTCTTTGTTAAGAGCGCGGACGAATCGCATGAAGGAAATCTCTCCAGCAATTGATTTTTATGCAAAATTGATACATTGTCTGCTCAAAAATTATCCGCATAAAACATATGAGAATAGTACGTAAGACCAATAATGGAGGTAGCTTTTAGTTTTTAGCATCGTTTCTTTTAGTTTGAGATCAATACACACTGTTATTGCTATTTTTGGTCAAATTAACCATATTCAACTTATAATTCGTTTGTAATAAGGACAGCTGTCATCTGTTTTAGTTCGAAACCGGTACATGTCGTTATTGCCATCTCCAGTTGATTTAGTCATATTCAACTCAAGTCTCGTTCGCAATTATGACTGCAATAACGGTCTGGCACCATTTCATTTCCGTGCCTATGGTTGAAGACAAGTCTAGCAAAATTCTGTTATACATCGTTCAGCAAGGGTAAAAGATCAACTGACAGCTGACAGTTCTTACAAACTTGGTTTACAATAATTGTTCACAAATGGCAATAATGAGTGACAGCAAAGCAGTAATTTTAATTAATATCAAATAGTAATCAATAACATACCTGAAATAAACAAAATAACAACTAGTTACGTAAGTATTATGGATAGCTTACTAGAACCATCTTCCAATGAATGCAAAATTGCCAAAGTTCGTGAATTTAATCAGTTTCCGAAGTTTGATACTTATCGAAGTAGGAAGTTGTTACCATTCTTCGTTTAGGACCCAGGAAAATTGGTGGTCATAAACCCATTTATTGCATTTGTTACCAAATCTGCGTGTTAATTCTTCTCTAATTAGTTAATGTTTACTATAAGTAGGAAGTTGTCACCTTCCTTGTTTGGACCTGGAAAACAAAAGGTCCTAGGTTTGATTATGCCCAAACAAAGCAACAGTATGCGTTTTAAAACAATAAACGTCTGTTTGTTTCGAAAAGGCTTAAAACAGCCTCAATTTCACGTTTCCGGTTTGAACTGCACAGAAGCAAGACATGCAAGGCGAAATCATGTTGTAACTGCAATTTCTTGCACAAGAGTGCAGGAAATTGCCCGAGAAATAGTATTTCTTCCCAAAATTAATCTCTAATGCTGTGGTGTTACTAAAATCGTTAAAATTATGGTATTCTCACTAAAGTTTCAAGTTTTCGCAATAAACTCAAGTTTACAAGCCTAATTCATATTCAGAAAGCCAAGGATGTGAGTAATGGTTGCTGGGTTCGAATCCCACACCTATAACTTGTACTAATGGGTTTTAACCCATTAGATTCAGGTGCGGAAAGTGGAAATCAGTCTTGCCTAGAATCACGTGTCGATCTCCAGTATTCTGAATCACAGTGCCGATTAATTGTTGGATCATTTGGTTATTAGTCCGGAGTAGGATTCGTACAGACAGTTGGAATTCGTATCAGTGGAACTTATCGTTGAAAGGTACATTTGAAGGAACTGATCAAATTTGTATCGGAAGTTCGAGGCAGAGATCACATTACGAGTAGTGCACCGAATCGTCTGTGGGACCTAAAACCAGTTGTGAACTTCAGACTCTCATACTCAAATTGAACCTTGTTATTTATATTTCAAAATGATCTTTATCATCTCATCTTTCGTTATGGAAATCTGGGTTGTTATCCCCACCTCTTTTGTCTAAACTACATTGGTTGATAGCAGTGACTAGAATAGAAGATTTAAAGAGGAGAATAAAATGAAATCTGTACTAACCCCATAACCGTTACCAGGAAACCCCCAACCGGACCGACCCTTGTGCATCCTTTGGTGACCAAACAGCATCCGAAAGTGCTATTGTTACTGGCATTTCGGGCTCACCCAAAGACCGGAACTTGTACTACTAACATCCTTAATTTAGTTAATTTAACTTATTGTGCAGATCTTATTATTATTGGTTTATATTGTCCTTGGTAAGAAGGACGGACAAAGAGTTTTAATCTAAAGCACGAACACAAGCATATAGGGACCGCACAGTACAGTTTAGTAATAGGTTGAGCAGTTAGATAAATTGTCACAAAGAGAGAAAGAATGAAGTGGTTGAACTGAGTTGAAGAGTCGAAGCCTTGTCCCTACCAATAACTAATAAGTTGGGTAAATTGAGTACTGGCAACTCTGGCAAACTATAATCTGTTTGCCTGTAGTATCTGAATTGTGTCATTGTATATTGTTTACATCGCATACTGTTCATAGCTTATTTGTCTGTACGCACTATAATTATAACTCTTGCTATTAACAGTGTTATTATTACTATTATTAAACTGCAGTGCCTTGTAGTCAGTTTATTGAGCTAAGGCACCGAATCCTGATCAAGTCACTGGAGCCGGATCTGACCCCTGAACAAGTAAGTGATTTAATCTGACCCCTTGGACCTTGTAAAGACATCATCACAGATTCAGGATCTCAATTTGTCAATTGAGATCTAATTCAGCAAAGTTCATTGCCACTGAACTAAATTCATCTTCTGGAAAGCAAGTGCCGACCCCGCTTGCTATCGATATCAATTGGACCCCATCCTTTGCCGAACGAACTCACGAAAAAGACCCTTATCCAGGTTGGCCGCAAGGAATTCTCATTTTTGGACACACCACCTTCTGAGGATCCATTCTTAAGGTGGTAGTACCACTAGCGGGATTTTCGACCTAATCATGGCATAAATGAAGCAAACATGACGAAACTAGTGGTGAAACACGTTTGGTTGGCAGGCTATCTTTGCATAAAATTTTGGTGTCTGAGAGTTCATAATTTGCTAGCTACCATCATGGCTTAGCGCATGCGCAAATAATCAAAATTTTATTTAAGCCTTGTATCCTAAATTTGAATCTGCCATGTGAAAGAGCATAAAAAGAGCTTTAAAATGATGTGCATATCTCTTCTGTACGTGGTTTCTATCAAAAGTTACAAGCGGTTGAAGCTGAATAGCTGATATATAGCTGATATAGATCAATTACGTTGACCGTTTGCACACATAATGTAAAGTAAAAACAGTATATCCGAAAATTAAATCTATTGGGTTTTAACGGTTCCTTTTGCGTTATTTATGTGCATTATTTAATAGAAAGCACTTTGCAGCTGCTTGAAAGCATTGGAAATTTCGAAAACCAAAGCAAACAATGAAAAATTACAGAGTTTTTGTTTTTGATTTTCTCGTCACTCCTTCAGTCAAAATGGACCAAATTTTGCAAATATGTTTTGCATTAGCATACGCTCAGGCCGTTTTCTTGGTTTTTGGAAAAACGCAATATTAAGCAAGATATAAATTTTACAAATTTTAAAACACGATAAAAAACGGAAAACTCACTTTTACGAAAAAATAAAAAAAACGGCCTGAGCGTATATGTAAACTAACCATATACTGAAAATCTCAAATGATTTCATAAAGGATTGAAGGAGATATTTAAGTTTAAAGCTTTTAATACATTTCCTATTGTGTAGACAGCAAGCCAGTCCCCGCAGCGTCGTAGATCAGCTCATCTGATGCAAAACATAATAAAGAACAATTATGCCAAATTTCAAAGCGATTGATTAAGTTTTTAGTTCACAGTATCTGTTCAAAGTCCACCCCGGTAGTGGTACTACCACCTTAAGGTGCTGGTATCCTTTTGTGCAGTGCTTTTGTGGTGATTTTTCGAAACGCTATAACTTTCGCAATTTTGGGAGTTGGAAAGAGCTTTATACATCGTTTTAAAGCTTATAATCTGTACATTAACATGAGCTTACGAAACTAGCAAAATTGGCAAAAAATAGCAAAAACTTCCGACATGCTGACATCTGACAGACTGAATATAGACCAAAAATTTTTGAACATCGATTTCTCAAAACTGTAGAATCGGCCAAAATTTTTTCTTGTGCCATGATATGAAGGACATGTGGGCCGAGGGACATTTTTTGGATTTGGCTCAACAGGTGTCAGTACTCCAGAAAATCCGGCAAATGCGCGATGACACGAAATTTCGCAACTTTCTATTCAGTTTTCTCACAACTGGAGAAGTTTTAGCTCAAACCAAGAAAAATGTCCCTCCGCAATAGGGCGAATTTTCATTTAGCCAAAAATCACGCGAATCCATTGGGCAGTTTTTGAGAAATCAATGTTCAAAACAAAATAATCGCAATTTTGCCAAAATGGTTTTTCGGCGAATTCCCTAGCTGAAAGCAACGAACTCCAGCGAATAGGTACTGATAAAAAGCGCAATTGGACGGTGTATCGATTGAGTATAAATAAGCCGAAATTGTCTGTAAGATTTGGCAGTAATTTTGAAAAAACTGATTTCGTCAAAAATGACCATTTTTTGACCCCTAAAATCGTTTTTGGCTTATACTGCCTTAACCACTAGAGGTAGCTCAAAAGTTGTAAAAGCAAAAATGTTCATTTTGGTGCCCTGTTTTCAGCCATAATAACCAATCCGGTGTAGCGACTATGTACTGAGAGAATAAGGGCAAAAACCAAAACTTTCTTATCGCTAAACCTAAAAATCCGGGACTGGTCCCAGAATGTTAAAGAGCACGAAAATAAGGTATTTGGAAAGTTTCATCCACTTTCATAAAGAATTGAAGCTTGTAGGGTCGAATTTACACAAAGCGATACCAGCACCGTAAGTTTATCTTCCGGATAAACGTGCCGACCTTCCGTGTTCTCGAAGTGGTTGTCACCCAGAGTTAGTGTCTTGTTAGACCAACGCGGAACGGAATTCTATTGGAAAGAAATTGGAGCCTGATCTTAGCCACTTCATTACATATGACTACAGTGTAATGAGTAAGTGATAATGGTTCAAAGTTGATGTCTCCAAAAGGAATCACCAACCTTAAAGTAGGTAAGACAATTCTAAAAAAAGCAAAAATAATTGGGCACCAATAGGAAACATACACAGTTGTCGTACTTTGAGCTATCCGATAAGCATACGTGGTGAAATTAAGTTTTGGGCTTTGAACATATATAGATGTATATATATATATAGGTGTGGTGAAAGTGAAAGAAGCGGGGGCTGGGGGGGTATGTAGCTCCCCAAACCAATTTTTAATCCGCCGACCGTTTGGAGGGGAGACACCCGCCCCCCCCCCCCTCTCCAACTGGGGGACTGCTGGGGGGGCATAGAGGTGTAACGGGGATTTGGGGTGGGGGGTCCCCATAGTCTCCTTTAGGGGGGGGGGTTGGGGGGTACCCCCAAAATTTTCGACCAACTTTATCCCCCCAAATTTTTTGACTTACCCTCCCCCAACTTTTGGTTACCTCCACCCCGAACCCCCCAACGATTTTTGTTTGGACCCAAAAAGTTAGCTAAAGTTGACCGAAATATGGTCATTTTTTGAAAAAGTTTTCTAAAATTGTGATCTAAAATCGCTTTAAAACGGTGCAAAAACGCCTAAAACGTTAAAAACAAGCCTTATTTTGATGAACCCCCAGAAATTCGCCCCCCCCCCAGACTTGGGACGCCCCCCCAGGATCGCCCCCCCCCCCCCCAGGATTCGGACCTTCTCCCCATAGGTGTAACGGAGATTTGGGGTGGGGGGGCTCCCCCCCAACATTTTCTGGGGGGCCCCCTCTGGAGACCCCCAGGACCCCCCCCAACCCTCCCCCAAAATATTTTTCAATTTTTATGTCAAAAATCGCATTTTCAGCCGTTTGTAATACTAATAAACATCGAATCATGAAGTAATTTTAACTTTAACTCTAAAACTTGATTGTCCAGGTGTTTCTAAGTTCAAAACAAGGCTAATATTCAGTCAAAAAGTCCATAAAACTATTAAAAACGTGTATTTCTCGCAATAACAAGTACTTTAGGCCAAAAATTTGGACTTTTTGAAAATTTTTGCAAAATTTACCCTAAAAATACCCTATTTTTGGCCAATTTTCGCGCCTTCGTCGCCATAGGTGTACCTTGAGAAATCGTTGGGGGAGGGGGTAGCCGAATTTAGGGTGGGTGGGGTCTGCCGTTTTGAGGTGGGGTGGGGTCCGCAAAAATCAAGTTTGGGGGGGTAAAAAATGTTTTGGTCAAAAATTTAGAAAAATTCGCAAATTTGCTAAAAAAGCGTTATTTCCAACTAAAAATCAAAAATATTTCTTCATTTTTGCTCATTTATTCAAAAAACTTTGATTTTTTGTAAAATTTTCGAAATTTTCCAAAAAATTTCGAATTTTTACTAATTTTTGAGGCAAAATTTTCAAACTTTTGAGGGTGGGGTCTGGCAAATTTGGGTGGGTGGGGTCTGGCAAATTTGGGTGGGTGGGGTCTGGGATTTGGCCATTTGGGGGTGGGGTCTGCCTCCAAAATTTCGAGGGTGGGGTCGGCACTTTTCCATTTGGGGGGAGGGGTTCCCCCCACCCCCCCCCAGGTATAGCCATGGGGGGAAAAAAACCCACTTTTTCGGATTTTGGCTGGAACTTTTTTGTTATAAGGGCTAGCTGAGAACTCTATATACCATCGTACTTGGCGTACTTAGAACTTTCTTTTAAGCCCATTTGCACTTCTCTAGGTTGTACCGTTAGGCCGGTATAATGCAAAAAGTAGCGGGGGAAAAAAACCCAATGGGGGAAAAAAACCCAAATGGGGGGAAAATAAACCCACCCCTCACAGGTCCTAAAAATTGTCGTAGCGCGATTCTGACACTTCCTGTGTAAAATTCAACTCTTTTTTAGTTAGTATGAGTCAAAAAACCCGACCTAGGTAGCTTTTTTTGAGATCTCATGTGCCATTGAAAATGCAGCATCAAATGGACAGGTTTCATAAAGTTTAACACATAAACATAGGGCAATTTTTGAAAAATGCTAAAAACGATGTAATTTGATAAAACTTATTATTCTAACGTGTAGAGAATGGTTTTTTACGTACAATTGGCTATTAAAAGTCACAATTAGACCTCTGCTGGGTCATCCAGCAGCGAAATTGCACTTCTAGGGTTTTATGCCTCTAGCTACCCAAGTATTCAAAATTGTCCAAATCTGACAGCATAGGGTGACGCAGCGTCCTCGATAATATCGTACTACAGTCCCGAATTGTTTCCCAGTTGAGCTGGTAAAAAATTTTTCAAAAAAATTTGGGTGGGTTTTTTTCCCCCCAAAGTGGGTTTTTTCCCCGCCACGTTTGGCAATGTGCCAGTCTAACGGTGCATCGGATCGGTCTAATTTTTGCTGTGTGCAAAGAGGAAGACTTGCCATCATTGCAGATATTTGCAAAACTTTTCTAGCCCAACCCAGTCAAAAGTTACATCGGTCCAAACTTTTGCCAAATTTTTGGAAGGTTGGACCAAAAAGTAGGTATCATTTTCAAAATGTCATAAAATGAGCAAGAGTGAACCAAATGACCTGATCTTTGCACACATAGGTTAGAAAGAGTCGCGCTTTCTGCTGGTATGTTTTGGAGCTCCTAGCTCCAACCCGTGACCCAGGAGGCGGGTGGGTTTTTTCCCCCAAAAAAGGGGGTGGGTTTTTTTCACCCCATGGCTATACACCTATGTTCGTCGCGACTACCCCCCCCCCCCTGTTGGGGGGGGACGTCCCCCCTCAAAAATTTATGGGGGGGTTGAAAAAATGCTTACACATACACCTATGCTTCTCCCCCCCAGAACTGTAAAGTGCCCGAAAAATAGTGCAAAAACGCCTAAAACGTTAAAAACTTATTTTCATGAAAAAAGGGCTAAATCACAGGAAATTTTGCATTTTTTGGCCATTTTCCGAAATTTCTGAGGTCCGAATTCTGGGGGGGGGGGGTTGGGAGGTGGCATCACATTTAGGAGGTGAGCCTAAGTTTACCCCCCTCCCAGACCCAAAGTTCCAGGGAAACTATGGGGCCCCCTTTTTAGACCCCCCCAAGCCCCCCCCCCCCCCCCCCCCCCCCCCCCCCCCCCCCCCACGACCTCCCCCCAAACGTCCCCCAAAAAATTTTCAATTTTTATGCCAAAAATAGCATTTTCAGCCATTGCTAATGTCGAAAAACATGAAATTATTAAATAATTTTAACATTAGACAGTGTATTTGATTATAAAACTTGATTGCCAACATGTTTCTGAGTCCAGAATAAGGTCAATATTGAGCTTAGACGTCCATAAAACCATTATAAACGTGTATTTCTCGCGATAATAAACACGTTAAGCCAAAATTGGGACTTTTTTGAAAAATTTTGCAGAGTTTCACTAAAAATGCCCAATTTTAGGCCAATCTTCCCGCTGTCGGCGCGACTACCCTCCCCCCACCCATAGTTTCACCAGGGGGAGGGTTAGGGGGGTACCCCCCACAATTTTCGACCCCCTTTGCCCCACCCTCCCCCAAGAATTTTCTACATTCCCTCCCCAACTTTCGGCCTTTTAAAAATTACATTTATATACCTTTTAAAATTTTGTTACTAATGAACTCGCCTCCTTCTTCTGCTAAGCACGGAAATAGCAAATGTATTGCTTAAAACTGCTTAAAAATGCGTTTCTGATTTCCCCCCCTCTGGGTGACTTGATCCTGGCCCTGGCCCAAAAAATTTGGGGGGGGGGGTTGGAAAAATGACTGGGGGGTTATTCCCTCCCCCAATTATACCTATGGGAGGAGACTGTCTCCAAGAGGAGAGAGTCTGCTCCTGCTCCAACTTGGAAAGGGCTGACATAAACAGGTATATACTCTTGATAATTTATTTTGACAAACACAAGCTCTCTCTGGATCCTTTTCAGCAAAGACTTTCTTCCTGTTTACAATTTCTGAGTTGGGAACTTTCTTTTCTATTAAATCACGCGCTTTGTATGCTGTCGGGTACTTCAGAGAGGTCCAACTGCCCACTACTTTCTGGTGTTTCTTGTTTTAGTTTAGTTGATTTGTTTCATCTTCGGACACGTACGTATATATAGTTACGTACCGTATATGTAAGAAAATTTGAAGTCGTAAAGACGCTTCTTTTGTTCTCTTATGTACAATTGATAGGGGCTTAAGAAAAGTCTTAAGACTGTCTTGAGAAATTTGTGTCATTTGTAAGCTGTTATTTTCACTGTAGATTACCTCTGCTGACCATACGGGCCCCCACCGTTCAATGTTCCATCTATACTGTTATAACATCTGTGAATGCGTTGTGTTTTCATTTACTCTTAGATACCTTGGTATACTCACGTCAGGTAAAAACGTAAAAGAGTTCAAGTGGTCGCTTTAGAAGGTAAGCCTTCCCGCTTGCAGGTAGATCTGTCGCAACTTGAGCATTGAACTAAACAGAGGACGGCCACTATGTCAGTACTACTTGCTGAACGTCTTCCTTGCACTATATATATATATATATATATATATATATATATATATATATATATATATATATATATATTTAGGGAGCGCGTTATACTCCCCCTAGAATAGGGAAAATTTGACGCAATGTGTATAATCTGGACATTGTTTGGCCTGGGGCCAGCGGAGGAGTGGACCGATCGGGCTGAAACT
>JASAND010016596.1:0-31896 GCA_030248195.1 Trissonchulus latispiculum | reverse complement strand
TTTGTTTTTCTGAGTAAATAACGCTTTTTGGAAATGCATTTTACGGCTAAGTGTTGGAACGATGTGGGCATTTTGGCACCATACCACTATTATACATGTTGGTAGACAGGATCCCCCCATGCTACCTTTTTTGGTCATTTTGGCACCTGGCCAATTTTGGCTCTGTGCCAAGCTCCCAAAGTCGGACTTTCGCTATTTTTCACAAATTTTGGTCACACTTTTCTAGAACTGGGTAGAAGCTGGAGAGGTCTAGTATCTTTTGTTGAAAATTACCAGTAGGGGTGCATAAAGTAACGAGGGGGATTTTTTAATTTTGCTCCCTAGCTTTCAGTAGATGGGCCCAAACTTTGCATTTTTTGGCCTGTTTGGGCGAAAAGTTTCGAAGTCCCACTTTTACTAGAAATGCCCTAAAAGTCACTAAAAATGGCGTTTTTCGGCCTTGGGTTGGTGCCCATATATAGTAAATCAGCGTCGCTGAAAACGATGAGCATACTGCCGATACCGCCCGAAGTGACCACTGGTCAGCATGGCTCCCGTGGTTCCTCGCCCAGGGTCAAAGTTGGGAAAACTCACTTTAAACAGCGTTTTCGGCGTTTTGGTCGGGGGCATATATAGTAAATCGACTACGCTCGTTTCAACGGGCATATCGCCGAAACCGATGGAAGTGGCCACTGGTCACTACAGCCTATGGGGCCAATTGACCACTGGTCAAACGGGCTAAAACTGCGTTTTTCGGCCTTTTGGTCGGGGGCATATATAGTAAATCGACTACGCTCGTTTCAATGGGCATATCGCCGAAACCGACGGAAGTGACCACTGGTCGCTACAGCCTATGGGGCCTATTGACCACTGGTCAAACGGCCTAAAACTGCGTTTTTCGGCGTTTTGGTCTGGGGCATATATAGTAATTCGACTACGCTCGTTTCAATGGGCATATCGCCGAAACCGACGGAAGTGACCACGGTCGCTACAGCCTATGGGGCCTATTGACCACTGGTCAAACGGCCGAAAACTGCGTTTTTCGGCGTTTTGGTCGGGGGCATATATAGTAAATCGACTACGCTCGTTTCAATGGGCATATCGCCGAAACCGACGGAAGTGACCACTGGTCGCTACAGCCTATGGGGCCTATTGACCACTGGTCAAACGGCCTAAAACTGCGTTTTTCGGCGTTTTGGTCTGGGGCATATATAGTAATTCGACTACGCTCGTTTCAATGGGCATATCGCCGAAACCGACGGAAGTGACCACTGGTCGCTACAGCCTATGGGGCCTATTGACCACTGGTCAAACGGCCTAAAACTGCGTTTTTCGGCGTTTTGGTCGGGGGCATATATAGTAATTCGACTACGTTCGTTTCAATGGGCATTTCGCCGAAACCGACGGAAGTGACCACTGCTCACTACAGCCTATGGGGCCTATTGACCACTAGTCAAACGGCCTAAAACTGCGTTTTTCGGCGTTTTGGTCGGGGTCATATATAGTAAATCGACTACGCTCGTTTCAATGGGCATATCGCCGAAACCGACGGAAGTGTCCACTGGTCGCCAGGCGCGTAGCCAGGGGGGGGAATGGGGGGAATGGCTCCGCCCCCCAGACCCCCCGCAAAACTTTTGCATTCCCCCCCCGAAATTTTTTTCTGGCTACGCTAGGTCGCTACAGCCTATGGGGCCTATTGACCACTGGTCAAACGGCCTAAAACTGCATTTTTCGGCGTTTTGTTCGGGGGCATATATAGTAATTCGACTACGCTCGTTTCAATGGGCATATCGCCGAAACCGACGGAAGTGACCACTGGTCGCTACAGCCTATGGGGCTTATTGACCACTGGTCAAACGGCCTAAAACTGCGTTTTTCGGCCCTTTGGCGGTATCCATATAGTAAATCCGAGCCGCTGAACTCGATGGGCATACTGTCGAACTCGTTGGGTTGGGGAAAAAGTTTTGGGGCGGTGGTGAGATTTCAGTGGTACTATATATTTATATAATCAGTCTTCTGATCCACCTACGGCACTGTTCAAGCTCCTTGTATCCATTACCGCATTGCTGGAAAGGGATCCTTTAAAATGACAGAAGGACAAGAAATAAAAATGCTCCTATGGAGCATGAAAAAGTAATATGGGTGATGGTGAGGTTGCAAAATCAAGAGAGGACTAGTCTTTAAAATGCTTAATATGGGGCTAGGTTAAGGTTAAAGAATAGAAGAGGACTAGGTTGTGAGCGAATTAATATGGGCGCCCCCACCCCCCCCCCCAAAAAAAAAAAACAAATTCAAATTTTCCCCTACTTTATATCAATATATTTTTTTTTTTCCCCCCCCCATACAGATCATTAAACTCCCCCCCATCAAACCGACCTACCATACCTTATTATAACTATAACAATATATCTGTTCATAATAATTACATTTACAACCGCAAATATTGTTCGCAGCTGCCCTTATTCCTCCCCACCTCTCCTCTTCTTTTTTTCACCCTGCCCCATTTTACTTTTAAAACTACTCCCCTCTTTTTTTCCCCCTCCCCCCCCATATTTTTTTTTCATGCTCCAGAGGAGCATTTTTATTTCTTGTTTTTATATTTTTAAGGATATTATTGAAATTTATTCATTATTATTATTCTATTATCATCATTAATCATTATCATTATTCATTCAAAAATTATTCAGCAAAATATTGACAAAGCTTAAGCAATTGTGAAGTATTATGAACCGTCCAAGCGTTGCACGTTCATTGGTTGGATTATCTTGTCATATTTAAAGGTTTAGTACGCGCGCAAAACATGGCAATTATAATGTAGAGCATGAATGATTTTAACTCGTTTAACCCGTTCGCGAAAAGGCCCTAAGTGAATTTTGAGACCATTTTTCTTAGCGAGTTAAACGAGTTGAAAGGTTTGGAATTGATCGTTCCACCGACCGCTCAGGAAGAAGAAGGGATTAACATGTACTTAGCCCAAACTTAGCGTTTTCGCTCGCAGGGTTACATAATCGAGTTAAGCAGTCCTTTTGCGTGACTCGTCTCCTGGGTAATACATGAGTTACTTACTAATTTCGAAACTGTACACTCTCGTTCTACTGACCTGCGATAAAGCTCTCTAATTTGTCGAAACCCGCTAGTCACACAAGTTTATTACTGTCTCTTATTGAAAATCATTATTTTCTTATTTCAGGCTCGTCTCCAGCAGCTGGAGGATGAAGCTGCTCGTCTGGACTGTCTGAAGCCGGAACTGTTGGCAACAGAAAAGGCAGTCCAAAATGCCATAGATCATGCCCTGGCCAGAAAACATCTGCGATTTAGGCGCCTTAGCGGCCAATCATCCTCTCGTGTCTCGTCTAGTCTGCTGGGTGTGTTTATGTGCAGATTTGTTCCAAGTTATCCACTGTATGAATCGCTGTGCTGTGCTGGTTTTGGTTTTTGTTTACTATGTACAGTTTTGAATTTTTGCTGTACAGTTCGCATTTCAAAGTGCTGTGTCTGCCTCAACTCTTTCATTCTACTAAACATCTACAGAGCCAAGAAAAGCCTATTAACGTGATATCAAGTTACTTTCCTATCTACTACTGAGGGCAACTATTGCGTATTGGCATTTTCAAACCTGTCTTCCACAATAATTATTGCAGTCTTTTTTGTGAAGCATTTCATTCTTAATCCAGCTTCTCAATTCTAATTTCAGTTGACATTATGCCAGAAGACTTGGAGGAGGACTTTCGGGCGGACTGTGCTCGATTCTTGCGAGACGAGCTCCTGATGGAATCCATTCGGGAAATCCAGCCAGAAAGCTGTTCCTCCATCGGACCCTTTGGAGATGCCCCCCAGGAGCCCACTGTGGGTCAGCGGATTCGTCAGTACGGGCCCACGCTGCGAAGTCTGGGCCTGGATACGGGGCCATCTTGTGTAGGTTAATTTGGTGTTCCACGGTCTAGATTTTGCCTGCCGGCTTTTTCTTATACTTTTTTTGCGTTTATATATACGTGACGTTCCTTTTTACGCTTACATTGCCTTCCAAGTTAATTTTTGTGCTTCTTTAGCTTATGATTTTCCCGATTTGAACGCTAACGAAGGACTGCTTGTTTTTAGCAAAACATTTTTTCAATAGAAAATGAGAAAGATGTGTTGTGGCATTCGTACGTAGTGAATACAAAAATACTGGTGTCGCGTTGTTCGCCACAACTCTGACCAAAATTTCTTGGGACCGAACTGCGAACGCATGTCCTGAGTAAACATTTGAATTTAGCATAATATTAAATTTACTTTTAGAATCCTATCGGATTCTCCTAAAAATCTATCATATCCGGTCTAGGCCGCATACTAAGTCGATAAAGGTTAAGATTCGGAGGAAAAATGGTAAATACATCACACTTGTATATCGGTCCTTGACCCAAAAATCGGGCTATATCTGGTTCATGTCCAATACATAACGTGATGTCTAGGTTACAAAATGGTACAGCAAGACTGGTTGGTAGCACAGTTTGCCTGATTGGATTTTTTTGATTCCTCGGGTTGAATTTAATTTGTGTACAAAATTTTGTCCGGTGGACCAAAATCGCTTGATCTATGATCATTTCCGGTTCAAAAAACCGGAATGAAAAATTTCTGTTCCAGTATTAAAAATACGTCTTTCGGTTTTTTCAGTTAGTTTTGCTCGTATTATTAAAGTAGTTTTTGCTTCTAGGCCCCATCTACCTCGGATCCTGCTGCTGCCAATGATGATTCAGGCGTTACTGATCTCAACCACTCATCAGCACTGAATCAATCTTCTTCCACCAGCGTCCTCAATTCGACCCCCGGGAAAACTCTTGGCGCTTCCCTTTCTGGCCAACCTGAGCAGCCTACCGCTGGAGCCAGGAACGAACAACAGCAGCCGGCCCCTGAACCGGGACCCGATGATTTTGCCGATATTGATGATGAGGAAATCGATTGCTACATTCTGTCGGAGCAGGAATCTCAACTGAAAGCCAAAATTTGGACAGCTCTTAATGGACATTATTTGGAGGTGATTTGTTTTTCCGTGCTTAGAGGTAGGAAACTTTTCATTTGTGTAGGATTCAGTTGTTTTGGGTGTCCCTTTTTTTTGCAGACGACTCCTTTTTGGCAAAATAAATAAATGCAACTAATCAAGGGAAAATTTTACTGTACTCTGACCTGAACAAAGTGTCAAAATTTTTTGTGCTTGCTTAACTTTGCCAACATGTGGACTTCATTGGTAGACAGAATCGTAGAGATACAATTTTGTGTGCCATTTTTCCTATTTTTGACCTGTCCTTACCTCATCTGGACAATAATGGGTGAAACTGAATTTTGCAAACTGAAACTCATATTTTATGATATTTAAATCTCGCACAAAATTGCTAGTTTTGGTAAGTTTTATGCTCCAGTGTCTGAATTGCAGGGTATTGTTTTGGTATGTTTTTCGGGGAGAGGGAAAGTTTTTACAGGAATGAACCGAAAATTGGTATTTTTGGTCTAGATGGAGAAACTCTAAATATTTTCAAAAATGTCTGGATAAAGCTATAAATTTTCATGTCGCGGTAATTGCCAATTTTGACAAATATTGGTTGGGCAAATATAGTCGGGATGACCGAGTGGTCTAAGACGCTGGTCAGAACTTCCGATCTTACGGTCGGTGGTTTGATCCCCGGAGGCCACAAAGCTTTCTCGACTCTAGCCAACCCAGCTATCCATCCTTAACTGGTCGGTAAATGGGTACCACTACGGTGGGAAGGTAACATGAGTCTGTGTCGAAGGGCCGGCCCCCCTTCCACGGATGCAGTCATCATTTGAGGTGACACTCCTGGCTCTACGGCTGAAAATCCGGAGATGAGCACCGGCATTCTATGTTCTGTGGCAGGACGGAGATATCTCCTGGGGTAAACCTTTATCTTTTTTTACCTATTGGCCGCCCAAAAAGCCTGAGATGCTGCGATTTCGAAGGGTCCACCCTCGAAGAAAAAATACCGTGGGTTCATCCCAAAGTAGTCTTATTGCTCTGCTCGCGACACCGAGCAGCTGCTGGCGCAGCATTCAACGTGACCAGAAGTATCAGTAAATTGAGCTTTCAGGGTCAAATTATCCAAAAGGTTGTCTGCATTAGATTCAATTTATACAGTTATAAGATTGGTTTAAGCTTAATTTCAATTAAACAATGATTTTTTCTCGTTTTAACCTGAAAATATTAATTTTCGCTAGAGTGTAAATCCTTTCCCTTCGGAATCCCTCTAGCCCACTTTCAAGTCCCTAAGAAGTGCCAGATGTATTCAGTAATCAATTTATTCAGAGAACCCGGTTCTTTTTGATTAATTTTCAGGAAATGGAGGAACGTCGGAAACGACGCGCGGAGGAGGAAGCTCAGCGTCAAGCTGAAAAGGGTAGCGGCGCTGACGGAGCCAAGAAGAAACGTCCACGCAAGCGACGCGCCCCCATTCAGGCCAGCACTGCCTCTGAGGCCATACAGAAGATCGTGGTCCAACAGAAACTGTCAAAAAAGATCAACTATGAGGTCCTGAAAACCCTGACCAGTCCCCCGTTGGAAGACTTTGCCACTGCCGGTGTCAAATCGTCCAAGGAGGAACAGCAGTTGTCTGTGAAATCAACGGTGATGATTGACAGTGCTGCTCTGACAGATGATGATAAGAAGAGACAGCGAAATCTATCGGAGGGTGCCCTGGGAGAAGGGTTTAGTGAGGATGAAACGGACGGTGAGGGACCGCCAGGGGGTGATTCGGGGGCGCCCCAGAGTGCCGCGGATCTGCTTCGACAGCATCAGTCGCAGCTGTACGGACTGAGTGGATCAGGGGACGAGGCGGGATACTTATGATGTCCGGCTTTTTGTGTATATCTAGGAATAAATTATCGCTTGTATGTGCATGTTGTGTGTAATATGTGTGTGCTGTTTGCATAATAGATTTTTATGCAGTTACTGATTTTAGTGTAAAAGTTATTTTCGTCTATATTGTCTCTTCTCGGTGGTTTGTATAGGATCGTTGTTAGGTTGTCTGTTTTTATTTAGTGGATTTGTTTTTGCCATAAGTCACGGTAAACAACTACAGTAACCGTCAACCCTAATTCATGGAAGAAATATATTGAAAGCTATTGAAAATGTCTACTGCCAATTTTGTTAACAAAACGAAAAGCTCAGCTCAGATTATTATTCTGGAGATAGTCTCCGACGGGATTTGCGAATTCGACGACTTATTTTGATTAAGTCGGTTACTTTTGTAATGATTCATTGTGTGATACCTATGAATCTTTTTGGGATACTTAATTCTTATCTCACTTGGCCATTCAGTTCCATGAAACTTTACTTTTGCGGTAATAGCGAAAATTGGACAACGAATGAACTCGAAAATTCAGTCACATGTTTGGCATCGCAGCTAACAGTGTTGATTTAGTTTGTTTTGTACCTGTTATGAGATTTCATTTTAATTAAAAGTAAAGCGTGTGAGATATTATAAGGTATAGATTAGCCTAAGGTTTAATTTTCTTGTGCCAAAATTTTCGGAGTAGTTTAGTCGCCAGCTTTTCTTTTCAAGGAGTTCTAAACTAATAGTCGCATCAAAAACCCAATTTTGAAAGAAACGGTCTGTTAAGGGGGGGGGGGTTAAGGCCAGGTACCAAATTTTGTAATCACCGATTTCGCTCATTTTTGGGTATAATATACCCCCATATGTGCCCAAAAACGACAAATTTTTAGATTCCAGTGTCAATCCAATCTAGAGATATTGCAGTTCAAATCTCTACAATTTAGTATTTACGTTAGTATGGCTCGCTGAGGGCTTCGAAGTCGCGTACAAGTGGGATGACAAGAGACTGTGGCATGATAGATACATCAATTTAAGGCCTTTACCTGTAGGTGTGTATTACCGCATAAATTACAGTAGCAAGCTAAGCAACGAGCGAGACACAGCGATTGGACGATTTGGTAAAGCTTATTTCGACTGTCATTTGCTTCAAACTTTAACTCGCTCTAACTTTCTGATACTGCTTTATAGAGACTTGGTGCAAGAAGATAAAATGTTCAGGACATCGAGAGCTTCAATTTGATATAAAATATGGCTATATTTGAAAAAGTTGAAAATTTGACATTTTTTGCTCATAGGTGTCCGCCATGCTATCGTAGTATGTCACCAGAGGAAAACATAGGCTATTGGCATGAAACTTCACATAAGCTTAGGTTTTATCATAGTCTATTAGCATGCCAAATTTTATTGAGATACATTCAGATTTGACTGACTTATGAACCAGCAAACATGAAATTTTCGAAAAATGACGATTTTTGAGGAAAAATGGAACTTCTGCTACCAAAACTGCGAGCTACTGATAAGGCCAAATAGGGATTGATTATATGCAAAATAAAGCTCTAACAATATACTGTGCTAATATCTAAACGCGAAGTTTCTACACCAAAGGGTTAGTTCAGCACAAGACAAAACGGCTACTGACCTACACATTTGTAGAGCGATTTTGAGCAAAAATCGACTTCTCCGGACTTTGAAAATTCGTATAAAATCAGCGACCCTACGGAAAATAACCTCGTATAGATATTAGCACTTTACCTAGTCCAAATTAGGTTTAGAGCGAGTGGTAGCCGATTTACTCTTACACAGCTCTCAAACTTTTGGTAGCAGAACAATTTTCCTAACTTTTTCATTTTCCTATGTTTAACACATGTCGGGGTCACCTTTGGAGGGCTATTGTGAATGATAGGAAAAGTTTTGCAACAAACGCACTTGTCTTGTTTTGCGGACCCATGGGGGCTACAAAATATGTGAAAATGAGAAAAATCGCAGATGGTCGAAAAATCGTGACCCCCCCTTAAGGTGGTGATTCCTTTTGGGCACATATTGTTGGTTATCAAGATGACATTTGATGCAACTTTCCAGAATAAGTTCTTCTACCATTATAACACCGTCCGTGCAATCCCGCTTCAAAACTTCGGCGTCTCCGTTCAGGGCCGTTTTTGCCGATTTTTGACACTTAGATAGTAGCTGCATAGCTATCATTATATTCATTCGAAAGTTCTTGTTCAGTTCTACATTTTTGCTTTTCAAGCGCCTTTCTAGCAGTGTTGGCATCTAGGATGGGATCCCATGGGATGGGATGGGATGGGATTGAAAACTCATCCCATGTGGGATCAGTGGGATTTTGTGGGATCACTTTGCCTTACAATGCTTTCGTACACGTTTCCAAATTTTGAAAAAGTGCAATATTTTGGTAAATTTGGCATAAAAATGCCTGTTCAATTTCATGATTGGCGTTTTGATGACTATGTACCAGCAAAGCAAAGCATGGAGCTGTTTAAGGTGCTGGTATCGCTTTGTGTAAATGTAACCTTACAGGCTCCAATTTTTCTGATGAAAGTTGATGAAACTTTCCAAATATGGTGCTCTTTTAACATTGGCGATCCAGTCCCGCAGTTTTATGTAAAAAGATAAAAATCTTCGGTTTTTGCCACTATTCTCTCAGTTTGCCACTATTTTCCCAAGCACAAAAGATAAGACTTCCGAAATGTGAACCTTAACCTCTCTTTACTCACAATAAGAATATGAAAAATTCAATTTAATCACGGATTTTAAGTTTTCACACATAATTTAGCTACATATGTCGTGCATATCAAGTTCAAATTTTTTGAGTTTGCAGTTCTCCGCAAGTTTGAGCCATCAACTTTCTGCAATTTGAATATGAGCGAGTACGAGAGTTGTGCAGCCAATTGAAGCAAATTTTCGCTAGTCAACTTCAAGTTTTTAGAAATAAATATGAATAAATACAGCCACGTCGGAATTTTAGGGGAAAGAAAAAGAAAGAAAATGAGAAGAATTCTTTAAATAAAGAAAAAGAAAAAGAAATTTAGCTTCAGTTTTCTTTAATTTAAAGAAAAATGTAAAGAAAAGCGGCTTCCTTTTACTTTAATTTATAGACTCTTTCTTTGTTAGACTCAAAGTGAGATTGACAGCTGCTACTCTTGTAACATATGCATTTATAACATAGACCACATGTATTAAGGCAGGTAAGAATCCTTTCACGAAGGGTCACTAGGTTGGGCTGCTTATGCAAGATTGACTGACAGCTGAAACCTGAGTCAGCCTAATGACTCTCTTTTCTTTAAATAAAGAAAAAGAAAAAGAAAATGGAGTCCAAATTTCTGGTGATTATTCGGTATGTGCACACCTTACAGATTTTTGACTTTTCCAAAATGCATCTACTTCGGTATGTGCACACTTACAAAATAAAGGCTTACTGTAAAATCCATCTACTTCGGTATGTGCACACCTTACAAAATAAGAGTTTCTGCAAAATGCATCTACTTCGGTATGTGCACACCTTACAAAATAAACATTGCCGACTATGGTACGTAAACTATATATTTAACAATTCACTTTTTTCGGTGACAAATTTTTGCAACACTTACTATGGATAATCTTGTAACTATATATAATTAGGCTTATGACGCAAACTTAAATCATTCGATCAGTTTTATACTGAATAAAATTCATGATTTCTACAAAAATAAAGCGGAAATTGTTCTGAATTTATTTCTAGCATACGTACAGAAATGGGCACTGATGGCACTGAAAAAAGACTGTTTTCTCAGTATCTTCCACGCACTACTAGCGAGTTTTTCAATAAGTTGAAAACTTTAAAAAATTTGTGGTGAAAATTGAAATTTTTTAAACAGTCTAGATTCTCGTGATTATAATTTACCAGCTTAAATTCGTTAGAATTTTCAACTTATTTTAGTATATATTAATTTTCCCCCAAATGGTGAGGAAGATACGGAAAAACCGTTTTTCCAGGGCCGATGTCTGCTTGCTAGAAATAAACTCAGAAGATATTCAGAACAAATTATTTTTGTAGAAATCATGGAATTGTGTTCAGTATTAAAACTGATCGAATCATTCAAGTTTGCGTCATAAACCTAATTATAGTTACAAGATTATCCATAGCATGTGTTGCAAACATTTGTCACCGAAATAAAAAGTGAATTTTAAATATATAGTTCACGTACCATAGTCGGCAATGTTTATTTTGTAAGGTGTGCACATACCGAAGTAGATGCATTTTGCAGAAACTCTTATTTTGTAAGGTGTGCACATACCGAAGTAGATGCATTTTACAGTAAGCCCTTATTTTGTAAGTGTGCACATACCGAAGTAGATGCATTTTGGAAAAGTCAAAATTCTGTAAGGTGTGCACATACCGAATAATCACCAAATTTCTTCTTTCGCAAGAAAATGAAAAAGAAAAAGGCAAGAAAATTTAAAGAAAAATTTTCCCCTAAAATAACGGCGTGGCTGTATGTTGAAATGCAAAAATATGCAATTTTGCAAAATGCCTGTCTGTAAGAGTCAGCAATTTTCACAATTTTCCAGAAAAAACTTAATTTCTCCGCCAAAAAATCTCTACACTGGCAAAGGATTCCAAACAGCATTGGGTATCGTTTAAAACCTTTATATACTTTTTAGTTAGGACCTCTAGTATTTTTATAATATGCAGCTAAACAAAACTTAATGACCCTCATTTTCGGTCACCAAAAGCAACAGAATTTAGCTACCTTCGGCAGTTCGCTAACTTCAAAAATTAATTAAAATGTTTTGAATGCCTAATTCAAAATTTTAATTCCACAGTGACACAGTATTTGCTTAGAGTTTTAAAACTATACAAATGTTTCCCGGTATCTTACACCCGTTTCGAGATGTTTTGGCGCAGAATTATATTACAATAACATATACTACATATAAATTAGCGCATATCGCAATTACCCGAGGCGTAGGCAAGGCTAAGGTGAATTTTCTCAATAACCGAAAGAGATGCGTCTTAAATTTTATAAACTCGTAAAATATCCCACTTAGACAATAAAATTTGTAAAAAATTAGTTAAATTGGAGATGTGCCCAAAGTGCCCCTTAATAAGCCAAAAATGATTTTGGAAGTTAAAAACGGTCATTTTTGAGGAAATCAGTTTTGTCAAAAACAACTGCCAAATCTTACGGAGAATTTTGACACTCAATCTATTTAGTCCTACTGACTTACTTTCTACTTAATTTAACACAATCCAAATGCACATTTTGTTAACGTCTGTCTATTAGCTGGAGTTCGTTGCTTTAAGCTAGAGGTTTGGACGAAACACCCATTTGGCAAAACTGCTATTATTTTATTTTAAACATCAATTTCTAAAAACTACCCCATGGATTCGCGCATTAAGCTTTGGCAGGATGAAAATTCGCAGTATTGCGGAGAGACTTTTCTTGACTTGAACTTCACCAGCTGCGAGAATATATACCCAATGCGAAGTTGTAAAATTTCGTGTCATCGTACTCTTGGCGGATTTTCTGAAGTATTAAGACCTGGTGAGCCAAATCCATAAAATTTCCCTCGACCCACACGTCCTTCATACCATTGTACAAAATGAAATTTTGCCCGATTCTATAGTTTTGAGAAATCGATACTCAATGTTTGATGGTATATTATACATATTTAGTTAGTATGTCAAAAAATTTTGCTGGTTTTTTGCAAATTTTCCTTCTTTTGATTATAAGCTTTAAAACGGTGTGTCAAATTCTTCCAACTCGCAAAATTGAGAAAATTTCAAAGTCCCCCCCAAAAAGGAGGCCACCACTTTTAAAAACTTATGCCAATATGCAATAGCGATTGTAAGGTTAAATACTGCAAGTGGGATTATATGGGATTGGAAAAAGCAAGTTCCGACAAATGGGATGGGATGGGACGGTGAATTTGAAAATCTTGTGGGATGGGATGGGATGGGATCTGAGAATTCGTCCCATTTGCCAACTCTGCTTTCTAGCTTTTCTCTATAGTGAGATATAGCTGATTTTTTAGGCCTTGTAAACGTCATTTTTGCAGAAATCAAATAATCAGCCATTTCTTGAGCTACGCAAGCCGTAAAATTAAACTAGGGGTGGCAATTTGAAGGTATCGTTGGTGCCGATTATTCCTGGTGCATTGTGATCTTCTAAATGCTATCCCGCACTCTACTATCATAAAAAATGTAGTTTCTGCAAAAACATGAAATTTTTCCAGCTATTACTATGCATTTACTATGCAAGCTAGAGGGTTGCCACTTACTGCACGTGTTTTACACAAAAATACCCAGGGACCCTTTTTTAGTTGCTCCGATTGCTGCTTTCTAGCTAAAGTGGTCGTTTGCCAAAGTTGGCAAAAGTAGGCAAAATCCGGGTTGCGAATTCATTTCAGTTAATTTCTTTATTCCGCAGAGCGGTTTCATAATAATTAAAAAGGGTCCCCAGCTATTTGATAATGGAATCGAATGATGTGGCCTACGCCTCATATAACATATCATAAAAAATTTACTTTTTGCAAAAACACGACCAATTTTTTCCAAACATTGTGGAGAATTCACCATGCAAGCTGGATTGATGTGGCCTACGCCTCATAACATCATAAAAAATTTAGTTTTTGCAAAAACACGACCAATTTTTTCCAAAGATTGCAATTATCCGACAATGTGTTCTAAACGTGGTGTATATATAGCATTTTACCAAAACAGTTTTTTCGCGAATGGGTAGAGTAGAGTAGAGTAGAGTTAAAATTAACTCAACCCTTTTCATGAACGCGCAGGGTTAAATTTAACTCTGCCTGTTTTTAACTCTTTTAACTCTGCAGGGTTAAAAATCAAAGAGTTAAAACTGGCAAGAGATAAAATTAACTCTTTGCATAGGTTAAAAGGGTTAAAAAGATTATATACATTGTGTGTATATATATATATATATATATATATATATATATATATATATATATATATATATATATATATATATATATAATTTTTGCTTACGCAGTGTCCAACTTTTCACCATTTGAGAATTTAAAAAACTTCCCAACTTTTGGAAAATTTTAATTAAAATAAGACAAGACATTTACTCATTTCATTACTAGACATTTATTACATCTTCAATGCAGCTGTATCATCCTGTATTTGGGCTACCGGTCGTATCCTTGTGTGCAACTTGCAGTTTTTAACCGATTTGGCTAAAATTTAGAATGGATCCATTTCAACAAATTTGACCAATCTGCAGCAAAGTTTTAAAGTTTAAGCTTTTAAGGGGTTAACAACACGAGTGAAACTACAATTGATGGGGAACCAACCAAAGATGTTTATGATTTTCATGAAAAGTTTTATATATTCAGAGTTCGCTGAAAACTAATCTGAAGACAGTGTTTCGGTCCAGGTTTTTGTTGTTATTGCCAGTTTGCAATTTAGCCTGCAACAAAGTGTTAATGAATAGTTGAGTCAAAAAACCATGTTCGTTTACAGAGGCCACGACAGAGCCCAAAACTGTATAAAAATGTTTGTTTATTAAAATTCAATAATTTCAAATTTGAATTGAAATGGTTACCCTTAGAATCACAGTTGGGATAAAAATTGATCCTGTTCTGTAATTCTTATAAGCATTACCAGTTGCAGCTAAGATCGCGTAACATTTATCTAGATGTACTTTCATAAAGTCTAAAGTTTCAAATTTTTTAAAGTTTACAGTGATTTTCATGGCAAAATTAGCGTTTTCATTAACCCATTTTTGAGAAAAAATTGAGCTTTCGGTTAGTTTTAGTTTCCGTTGATTCGGCTTTTCATGTTGCCAGCTCTCGTACATGCTTCAAAGTTGCATTCATAAAGTGGAGTTAAATGATGTAGAATATTTCCTTGACTTTACCCTAAAATATACAAAAGTGAGTGCTACCTTTATGCAAATCAACCTAAATTATACTCTTGTGCACGATCCAAGGCCGGAGCTAGCTAATACTCAAATTCTTCAAATTTGGGCGCACTCTCTACAGTCAGTCGTTGGGATGAACTTCTGGGAGTCACCGGCTTTTCCTTCTCTCATCATTGCTGTCAGGTTTGTGGCTCTCTTGAGCAGTTTGGGGGTGTAACCGGGGAACTCTCCCCTTTTGTATTTTCAAGTTTGTCTTTTTGTGGGTTTAGTATTTTGAAAGGTGCTTGCCTTAATTTCTTTTGGCTTATTTTGAAAGAAATATCTTGTGTCTTTTTGTGGAAATTTTATATGTTTTGAAGTTGTGGTTGATCCTGTATTTTTTTCGTGTAAAGTAAATCCGTGTTAAAATTTAGGGTCGTGTCGTCTTTTTATGTGTAGGTTAGCGATTAAGTAGGGATCTATCAGACATATTACACACTCTTGCTCGAACCCCAATCTTTATTTGAAATCAAAGTCATTTACTGAATATTTTCATAATTCTACAAACTGGCGACCGTAACTTTTGAGTAAATATGTCTGATTCTTCCCCCCGACTTACTCGCTACCTCAAAAAATTACGCGACGGCACTGCCCGACTTTTTTCGGAATTACCTGCTGGGCAAGCACCTGAAAATTCCGACAGCTTTTTGAATCAACAATTTTTCCAAAAACGCCGGTCTACGAATTTGGGGGGAACTGAGTTGGGGGTTCAACTCCCCCCCAAATTTCTGTGGGTGCTGGGGTACCTGTACGGTTGTCAGTAGGGGAGGGGGGGGACAGAGTCTCCCCCAAAATTTTCAGAATTTTCCCCAAAATTCCCAGAATTCTCCCCGGAATCCTTCCGATCTCCCCCAAAAATTTTCTAATCTCCCCCAAACTTTCGGGGCTGTTGGGGGTGTAGACAATGTTTTGGGTGTGCCTAGGTGTACCTCAGTGGACGTGTTGGGGGGACCAGATCCCCCCAAAATTTGCAAAATCTCCCCCAAAACTCGGAAAATCCCCCTCAGAATTCTCAGAACCTCCCCCAAAATCCTATGAACTCCCCCCAAAATTTCCAGAACCCCCCTCAAAATCCTCAGACTCTCCCCCAAAATTCATCAAGTTCCCCCCAGAATTTTTTAAATAATCCATCCCATTTCAGCTTACAGATTCCCCAATCTGCACCTCCCCAGGTTATAATTTCGTCGCCTCCCCTAAATTTTGATTTTGATCAACTACAGGGGGAACTCCCCCAACCCCAAAATCAAGATTTTTCTCAACCAGAAAATTTGGAAAATCGACTCCCCCAAAATTCAGTTCCCTCACCTACAATTTTTCGAAGGGGTGTCCGCCCTCCTACCCCCCCTCGCACCAGACGTAATTTTACTGCTGGAGAAATTTTCCCCACAGGGAAAACCTCCAGCAGTAATCTTAATTTTTCTGGTGCTCTGCAAAATACTTGGGGGGGGACCCACTGAGCTACACCTGTCAAACTTGCGCTGCTCCCAATCTACAAGGGCCGTCCCTCCCCAAAATTTAGAGCAGAATTATACACAAAGCCAGCGGGAGACCCGGGTAAAAACGCTTGGGGGGGCCAGTTTCTGCACCCTCACAAATCACTCCCCAGCCTGTGGAAAAACCCACCACCCCCCAACATTCAGAAAATTCAAATTTTCGACGTGATTTTGACAATTTTATCTCTCCCCGGTTTGATGCTGCCAAGGCAGCCAAAGAAGTAGTTTCTGCCTTGTTGGGCTCGGGGGAAGCCCCCCCCCCCCCTAAACCATCGGCACCCCCCGAAAATACGTATTCTCAGCCAAGAATACCGCAAAATTCTACTAATATTCGAAATGGTGTGGGCTTTTCTTCTGAACAGGCAGGTGGGGGGACGCCCCCCCAAAACCATGGGCTTTTTCAATCTGCCCAAATTCAGGCTACGGGTGGCCAAACCCCCCTTAATTCGGGTGACTCCGAAGCAGGATCTGTGTATGATTCTGCCTACAGTCAAAATTTTGTGGTCATGCTCCGCAATGGTGGGGACCCCATACCCCCCCTTTCTACGTATTTACCCAGCCCGTCTATTCTGGGGAAAATTTTCAAAATTTTAAAAATTTTCAAAATTTTCAAAATTCTCAAAATGCGTATGTAAACGGGTCAACAACTCAATTGTCCCGGCCTTCACACATGGGTGGGATCACCTTTCCCCGTGACCAGTACGGAAATTTGCTACCAAATCAACAGACGGTCCCTTCCTATGCCCAAATTCAGAAAACCCCAATTTGTAAAGGGGGCCCCTCTGCCCCACCGCTGTATCATACTCAGCCTCCCCCGTCTCCACCTTTACAAGTTCCCCCTCCCGCTTCTCAAAATCCACCCTTGGCCTCCCCAGGAAAAGTGGCCAACCAAACCTTTTTGAATCAAGAGGACCCACACTACTATCCTGTTCACCCGGGGTCCTATGGTCAGCATTTATACGGAGGGATCCAAATTGCAGCCCCGGAACCCCAGATGCAGCAACAGCTACCCCAACTACGTTACCAATCCCCAACCTCACAATATCCTGAGGGCCAATATTTTATACGTACTCCAGCAAATTTTAATTACGACCAATTGGAGCAACAAGTTTTTGAAAATCCAGTAATTCGTGAACTGGATAATAATTATTTGTGGGAAGGGCCGCATCAAAATTTGCCCCCATTACAAGTCCCTCCACTTTTACCACAGCAGGTCCCTAATAACCCCTACTATATGACGGAGATGGTGGCCTCGCATGCTTGTGCGGCTGACTATGTCTCAGAAAATAGCCTTGCAGGGCCGGCTGAAGTTCCGCGGCAGCAAGAGCAGCGCACACCCGCGCTTTCCCCGAGGGAAGGTAAAGGTGTAGCGTTGGCTCCTACTGGGGACGCCCCTTCTTCGGGAGGTTCGCCCTCAGTACAGCAAGATTTTGGCGCGGGCCCTCCTTCGGCGCCTGCCCAGCCGTATCAGGCTTGTGAACAGTCACCACCTCCCCCTCCCCCTTTTCAACAAAACTCAAATTCACCTCCTCCCTCACAATTTTCTGGGTCACCTTCATCTGTGGATACCCATACAAATTATTCAGTCAATAATGTGGGTAAAAAACCGGGAATCCCAAAAAGTCCTCGACACCCTACCCCAAACACAATGGAAGCTACTGACATTTCAGTTCCAAAATTTGATACGGGTCTTTTTCGTTACTATCTAGAAGTTTTGCGGGATGTCCCTCGCTATGACCCAAAATACGCATATTTTGAAGACTGGTTACCCCAATTCGAGTCGGCAGTGGCAGTTCATGCAGTCCCTCAGGACCAGTGGGGACGCCTCCTCTGGAATAAATTAACGAGAAAAGCCCAAATTTTTGCTTCTCGTTGTGGCCCACAGGTCGTTGAGTCCTATTCAGGATTTTTAGAACTGATCAAATCGCAATTTCCAAAACCGCAACTCTCGCAGCTGGAGCGGCTCTCGGCATTTGCACACCGAAAGCAACTTCACAACGAGTCCGTTCGACACTATATTTCAGAATTACAGGCTATGGCCCTCGACCTGTGGGATACGCAGGAGGAGCGTGAACAAGAATGTGTTCAACAACTTTTTGCCGGGGTGCACGATAAATTTGCTTCTGCTTTAGCTTCTCTTTTTTTACATCAGCGTCCCACTATGCAAGATGTTCGTCGTATCATTGATCGTTTAGAGTCTCGGGAGGCCCGCCCACCGGAGGGAGACACTCTCTCCTATGACCTGCCAGTCTATTACGTCGAAGATGGGGGCACCGACAAAAAAAGCCAGTCCTCAAAAAGTTCAGATTCTACTTCCCAGTCTAATTTGGAGGTGGCAGCTGCTCGCCTGGGCTTCCGTGAATTAAAAGACTGGTTTGAACAACATATCCAGGAAGTCTTAAGTAAGTGGGATGAAGAAAAACAGAAAAAGCCCCCTTGCAAATACTGTAAAAAAAGCGGTCACGCACCGGAAAATTTTTGGGAACGATACCCCTCAAAGGCCCCCAAATTATAAAAACCGTCCCCCACCTGAGAGGGTTGATCATGTGACCCATTCAGCAAATGCATATCCTATTCAATATTCTGGACTACCGGTATACCAGCAACAATACCACCCCATAAATTATGCCCCGGTACCTCCTTTGCCACGGTACGCCCCCCTACCTCCCAACCCGTCCCCAGTTCAATTCTCTGCTCCTGCTCCTCCACCCCCATCAAACTTGGGAAGTCAAGGTGGGTATGCTGGCGGACAAAATTCTCAGCCAAGGCCAATTTCAGCTCCGGCCACTATAACCCCGGCCCCATACCAACGTACAGTACACATGCAAAATGCAGGTGTTCCGGAACTCTCTCAAAATTTTGTACGAGCCTCGGATTCCGGGGTTTCAGCTCCTGCTGCACCTCCTTCTCCTAGGAGGGCGCCTCCGGCTTCAGATGGCGTTACTGCTCAGCAGGTTGACCAAATTCTAAGTCAGTTTCAGGTCGGGGTGCTTTCTGATCTGGCTGGTGGCGAAGCTTCAAAAGGGGGGGTGGACCCTACCGGATTTGGCTCCGACCCACCTGAGTCAGTCGCTTCTTCAAATTTTCAACATTTTGATTTAACTATGATAGAGGCCCAATTGTCAAACGTTTTTTCAAAAGTGGTTCATAATTTTACTACCTTGTGGGCCATACAAAGGGATACTTTTGATTTCATGCAAAAATATTATCATGTTCTTTTAAATCAAATGCAGGAAATGGCAACTTTACTGAAGTGCCTATGTCCAAATCAGTCGGAATTCAACTCGATTCCATTTGTCGAAAAACAGTCACCTCCCTCGTGGACCGCGGGCTTTTCTCCCTTACTTGGGGTTGCGAATGCCCCTTGCTGCCACCGGCCCGAACATGTTTCTGTAGGGACAGAAACTGAGGAACCTGCCAGTTCAACGGCACCGCAGGAGCCAGAAACACCCCAACTAGCAGATCTGACATCAGATGCAGTAACGCCGGGAGGGCCCGCCGAAATTGAATCCGAGCAAGTACCGGTAGCAGCAGATAATATCCCAGCCATAGTCGTCACCTCCGGCGGGACCAAAATTTTGACTATTATTGATTCCGGAGCAGCAATATCCATTGTCAGTCCCCGGACAGTTGAGAGAATATTGAAGGGGGCGCCAATGTTCGATTTCAAAAACGGGACCCCATCACCGCAGTGGCATCTAACGACGCGCCGTTAAACATTACTGCCAAAGTTTTTATAATTTTCACGGTGGGGCATAAAGAATATGGGTGGTTTTTTCATATAGTTCCTAACTTTTCTCGTGAGATTTTAATCGGAACTGATTTCATGAAACGTTTTCACTGGGACTTGTTATTTTCTACTAATGAAGTAAACATGCAAGGAATACACCACCCATTATTGTCATCAGACGAAATTCGGTCAGAATTTATAGCAAATTGGTGTGCCGACGCGCCTGCGGTGATGTATACAAATGTGGGGATACTTCCATCCTTAGGGGATCGGCCCCCACCCCCCTTGCTGTCCGGGGTCCGACAAGAAGGCCTGCATCTTGAAATTTCAAAAGAGGGGGTAGACACCCCTCCAGTAACACCCAACAACTCCTGATTATTTGTCCAACCCTCCCTGTCCCAAGTTAATTTTCGAAAGAGGGGGTAAACCCCGATGATTAATATGTCGTTTGTTTGGCCCGGTTAATTTAGTGGAAGTCCTTTTTTAAAAATTTTTTTTCTTGAAAGAAATTCTTCAAAGAATTTTGTTTTGTTTTTCAATTGATTCAAATTTATAGGATTTATTTTTCAATTCGATTTAAATAATCTTCTTTAAAAATTCTAAAATGTAGGCTCTCGTACTTATGTACGTACACATATCTCCGGTATTTCTATATTTTGTATTTTATATCCCTAGTACTATTGCCTTTTATTAGTTTTAGGTTTATAGGTTTTGCTACACATTTTAAACCGGCACTTTATATTTTCAACTTCACACTTTCACTGTAGATGTTTTATACTCATTTCATGCACAGCTGCCTGGTCGCAGTTTCACATCACACGTGCAAAAATTTCACTTTTGATTTAATTTCAGGTACAAGTTTCCTCCGCCATTGATCCACTTGTTTCCAGCGGATTATGGTTGGCAGCCTTCGGGGTCAGGAAGTTCATGGAAAATCACCTGGATCTACATAAGTTTTTCAAATATTTTAGTAAGAATCTTTGAATTGTTTCTATGCTTGGTTGGGGCGCTGCGGGTTGGCTGCAGACGGCCCAGGCGTTTTGTACCGGGCATACGTAAAATTTGATTATTCTACTGTGGTACACTACCTTTTATTTTGTGAGTAGTGCAAACAAATTTTCAATTTTTTTTCTGAAAAGGGTTTGCTTTAAAAAATTTACTCCAATCAAAATTAAAGGGGAGATATTGCATGGTAGTTGAACAGCTGAACGCTGTGGGGGCCCACTTAGATGTTTATTGTTAGCAATTCCTTGTTCTCCAAAAAGTTTTAAAATTTTGTGCCGAGGTCGGCACAGTCGAAAATAAAACTGGACTGGGGGTGGTTATAACTTCGTGTGCAGGAAGCCCTATCCATGCCATTTTTAAAAATTGTAATGTGAACAATTTTAGTCCAGTAAATCTTGACCTAGGCCGTTTTTTCACTTTTACCTGGCATTCTATACACCTAGTTTTTATTGTGCCGACCTCGGCACAAACTCAATGTTCACTCTGTTCACCGGTTTGTCAGGCACGTGCTGCGACTAGGCATGTTGTGTTTACACGTACATTCGTATTAACGTTGTTTTAATCATTCTCTAGCTCTAACCTACAATTTTACTAGTTTTGTGCTAATTATTTTTGTTTTATGTTTTAGGTTCCTACTCTCTTGGGTTCCTGGTACCGACAAAGCCCCTGATTAGTGGTATATGTTCTCTGTTTTCTGTATTGTTTGAGCAGTGGGGGTTGTAAATTTTTCTGTTCGAATTTCTAAAAACCTTTTCTAATTTAAAAACATTTTTGCTTCCCTGGGAGGAAATTCTGTTTTCTAAATAAGGATTATGACGCATCGGTTGGAGGGAAAATGTTTTGTAATTTTTGTTTCTAATTAATTTTGTTGTCGGCTGTGATGCCTCTTTTTCCTTTTAGTACCCTAAAACAAGAATTAATTTAATTAATTTCAAATCAGCTTTCCTACAGTTCTTCTTTTTCATGCCATTCCATAAGCTCTGGATAAAAGTTAAAATTTCTTGAAAAGCTCATTTTATTAAAAGCGTACTTGCATGTTTACATTTTTCACTTTTTATTTCTTTGTAGCACACTTAACAGCTTGCATAAATATTTCTTGAACAAAATTTCATTGCAACTTTTTCTGATCAAATTTTCCTCGTCTTTGATTTCATGGATCAAAATAATTGTCTTTCTCTATTGGATGCAAAATTCAAGCTTGATTCTTCTCATTTACTTGAATTACAATTTTAAATAACTCTTAGAACCAAATATATCTATTTGAATTTATTTTTCATTGTATGGGCGTCTTATATTTCGTATTTTATCATATTAATCTTTTAACCGTATAGGCAATAGTACTGGGGTATTCTTAACACCGTGCCGTACCTCGGCGGGTCCGTGGCTGCTCGTCGCCTGCGCTTTCCCCACAGGGAGGGTAACGGTGGGCGGTCAGCCCCGGACCGGCAGTTTTGAATCTTGAGAATTATTTTCCGCTTTCTCTGATTTGGCGTCTCCTACGGTGCCTGCGTTTTCCCCATAGGGAAGATAACGGTTCCGTCGGTTTCTGCCTACCCTCCCTAAATTAATCGGGCCTCATATATATGTACTGCGGGCTTTTGCCCAACTATTTTTGTTTGTTTTTGTTAGGCTTCATGCCTATATGTCTATTCCAATAAACATGCCGTATGTTATTCCTTTTATCTTTATTTGTTTGTTCTGTATTATACTTATTGTCCCCTTCCCTCCCCCCCCCTGTCCCTTCTGACGGCGAGCGTTCCCATGTTACTCTGTTGTTTGTTTCTGATTGTATTGCCCCTTATGTGATACCGGTTGGCCCCTATGGTTACATCTGGTTTGGACGGGCCTGGTTTCGCGTTCGGAAGGCTGGCGGCGACGGTCCTGGTTGAGCGGGCGCTTGATGCCGTGGGGCATCCGCCCAGTGGTCCGGAGGTCTCGGTCCGGTGATATGGTATGGGATTTTTCCCGAGGTGCTTGGAATTAGAAATCTCTCCCGCAGCCTGGAGTGATTTATGATTGTTTGAACTATTTTAAGTCAATTTTGTGATGTCTGTTATGAACCCGGTTGTATGTCCCCTTACCTCGTCCGTCCCCCCTCCCCCTTTCCCTCTTTTACTAACTGTCGTTCACTGTCTATATTTTCTATGCCCTCTACAGACTTAGCGTTAACCTTGGTTGGGCGGGGTCTTTGGTCATTGTTTGGGGTCTCTTCTCCGGGGGTAAAATTTTCTTAAATTAATTTCTAAATTTTATTTTCCTGTTTCTATTTTTCCGAGATCTCATTTCCGCGTGGGGTGGTTCCCCCTAGCTCAGCTCAGCTGTTCCATATGTGTTGTATGTTATTCCATTTTCTAATTTTTTTCGGTCTTTGTTTCTCTTAACATGGTGTTTGTTTCACTTTTTTTCTAAAAATAGTCACGGGTTTACTTTTGCTTCAAAATTTTTCTACGTTTATACTGCCATTATTTCTGCCTTATTTTGCCATGTCTAGTTTTTTGAGCAGCTATGCCAATATTGCTTTATTTGTGTGCTTTATAATTCTCTGGCATTTATTAAAGATTCTATCATATTTTTGTATGTCGGGGCAGGCAGGTGCTCAGGAGAGACCACCCTTTTGAGTTTGAAATACTCTCCTTTCTGATTTATTTCGCTCCTTCGGAGCATTTGAAATTGAGTCTCTCCTCGAGTCTCGTTGCCTTCCCCCTGTAAGATCTGACTTCGTGTATGTGAACTCTTTCTACAATTATTTCTATATTTCCATAATTGAAATTTTCCATTCTTACTTTTCGAGCGCTTTTGTTGGCACTCGCTTTTGTTTATATTCCTTCTATACGTTATGTTATATTATAAATTCGTATCTTCGGATTATTTCCTGTTTTGTTATGTGCGCTCTAGTCGCGGCTGAAGGGCTTGTCCCAATTTTCTTGTATTTGTATTTGTATGTCGGCAAAGTCCGTTATATGTTGAATGTACCCCCGGTATGTTCCGGCGTAGTTTTACCCGTGTCTCGGAATCCCCTAGTATGTGTATAAGTGTGGGGCCCGAGTAGTGTCCCCGGGAAGACGTCCCCGAGGGATACGAAAACTTTTTATCATTTTTCCCATTTTTTCTAAAACGCATTTTATCTATACTAGTAGCTACGGTACGTAGGCTAACGCAAATTTTACTACTAACCTATGTGCCTGGAGGCCGCGGCGAGGGCGCGCGTTTCAAAAGAGGGGGTAATCTGTAGAATATTTCCTTGACTTTACCCTAAAATATACAAAAGTGAGTGCTAGCAAATCAACCTAAATTATACTCTTGTGCACGGTCCAAGGCCGGAGCTAGCTAATACTCAAATTCTTCAAATTTGGGCAATGACTTACAAGATCACATTTTCTGTCTGTGGTCTTCGCTTCTCCGCTTCTTGTCCACATTCAAAGGACTGCGGAGAGCATCACCATATAGGCCTCATGTAGTGCCTTGATGGTGGATGAGTCCGTAGCAAAAAAATGACTTACAAAAATAATTTAGAGTTTATTTATAATTATAATTAATTATTTTACTTTAATTAATTTTATTTAATTATTTTTAACAATGTTAAATTTTGTTTCATCTATAGCAAGGTTAATAAAAAAAATCAAAAATCGAATTTTTGCTGCCATTTTCGCAAATAAAGTCCGATCGAAATAATTTTGGTATGTATCAACTGGTAATGATCCCCTCTATATATGCTGCAAATTTCATGCCGATAGCTCTTGTGTAGCGAGAGTAATAAAAAAGTTTTGTGATTTTTTTGTTAACGAATTCACAAAAAAAATCACGGGTTCGCAAAAAAAAATCACCCATGGATCTAATCTCAGGATACAGCTAGGAAAATTTTCTTTTCATGTATGAATAGAGCATAGTCCATAGAGTTATTATGTAAAAAAATTTGGACCCCGAAGTTTCTTTTGGGTAGGCTTAACTTCGGATTTCGGTGCTCGGCCCCCGGGTCCAAAGTGGCTACCATGACCAATTTTCTTGACACTGTTTATTGACTCCAGGAAGCTAGGAATCCACTTGTTTGGTGTTCTATTCCTCTAGTAAGCACAGCGCAAACAATTTGGCGTAGTAATTTCGCATCTGGACTGGTCACGTGACTTGGCCCAGGGTCACGTGACCTTGGTCAGGGTCACGTGACTAGTCAAAAATTTTATTTCAAGGTCCAGGAAGCCTAAAAACTCGCATATATAGGTTTTTCGGGGCGCAGAATTCAAATTTGGCATCTGTTGTTATGTAGCTTTAGCCCACATATGTGATCCAGACCTCCCCAGGGGTCCGGAGGGTCGGGGTCATGCCTAACAGCCAGTCAGTGGGTCAGACGGGTCTGAGGTACCTAAAAACATGTGCTATATAGGTTTTCGGGGTCGTAGAGCTCGAATTTGGTGTTAGTTTTGCTGCATCCCGCACCTTTTTACAAAAAGTTGTGGGTGATTTTTTTTGCGAAAAAGTTCGCAAAAAAATCACCCACCGTGGGCCAGCCCAGAGGTCATGGCAAGATATCCAATATATGGCTAGATAGTGCACAGTGTGGACATGTTACATGCATAATATGGGTTAGCTAAGCAAAGTCCACAGTGAGTAATAGCAAAATTTTCAATTTTGGTCCGGAGTTGTCCGAAGGTCGGTTTTGGGGTGGGTCGACTATTTTGGGTACCCAGGTCGAAGGATTTGGGCCTCGGCGGTCAAACTTACATATGTTAAGGTTGGGACCTCTGGCTATTACCATGCAAAAAAGTTTCCAGCTGCGGCTTGTTACTGATCCTGTAGGTGGGTGATTTTTTTTGCGAATTTTCGGGGTGATTTTTTTTGTTAACCTTGCTATATTTTTATTTTATTAAGTAGTCTATTTCGTTACTTTAGCGTAAACAATTTAGCATAATAATGGCAAATGCTTAAGTGATTTTGGGCCTTTTCGCGAATGGGTTAAACGAGTTAAAATTAACTCGATCCTTTTCGCAAATGATTTAAAAGAGTTAAATTTAACTCGCCGAATTAAGGGGGGGGGTCCACTTTAGGGTCATTTTTTTGATCATCTCCGATTTTTCTCATTTTCACATATTTTATTGTCCAAGTGGGATATTTTAACGAGTTTATAAAATTTAAGTTGGATCTCTTACGGTTGTTGAGAAAATTCACCTCAAAGTAGAGGAATGCATGTGTTAAACATAGGAAATCGAAAAAGTGTCGATTATAATTCTGCGCCAAAAAAATCTCGAAACCGGTGAAAGATACCGGGTAACATTTGGTAGCGATTTAAACCTCTAAACAGATACTGTGTCACTGTGGAATTAGAATTTTGAATTAGTGTAAACGGGAAATCCTTTAAGCTTCTTTAATGAACCGCAAATAAAGCTCTTTATACATCACGCTAGCAGGAACACGTACTGGCACGTAACTCCGATATATTCAACAACTTTTACAATGCTTGTTTTCTACATTTTCCTTCCCCTCTAACAATGAAACGGTGAGAACCATAACAAGTCACAGGATATTATAAACTAGACGCTACTACCGAAGAATATAAAAACCAAGTACGACTAACCATACCAAAAACAACAATGTGGAAACAATATGAAATAACAATAACAACAATACGACAATGCAACAAAGCAACAGTAATGGTTATAGTGTGCTTAGATAAGGTAGATAAATAACAATAATAGTAATATGAACAAGGAACCAATGGATAGTTCTGAGGTTTGACATTCAGAGTGCATTCCAGTCAATATATTGCCATCAAATCACATTTCTTTTGTTTGTCCTGGAGGGCGTTCCCTCGACGTTTCACCCAAATGTGATTCGATGCAATTGCCAATCAGATGCCGCAGACACTCCGTACCGCTTTCATTCAAATGCAAGCCATCTGACATAAACAGGCTTTTCCCAGTAAAATTTGCATGGCACCGGAGAATAACGACGTTGGGTATTTCCTCCATCATAGGACCCAACCCCTTATTCACCAGATGAATGTTTCGACGCATCGGCGAAAATCCGTCACCTGTGTCGTCCAAGTGACGCGGAAGAATTTCACAGATTACCAGTAACGGTATATGTGAAGCCAAAGGAAGCAGACGCTTGAACTGGTGCAAAACATCTTTAGGTTTCGCCGGTGCATTCGTTCCATGTTTAGTTTTTACCTGGTTAAATTTCTGACCCCGGTTCATGTTGTTGGTTCCAGCAAAGATTACACACATTTTGTAGCCAGGATGACATGCGAACGTCGCTACCTTGCCAACAGCCTGTACTCGCGCCCCCGGTATGGCAACCACATTGAACAAACTGCAGTCGTTTAGCGATTTTACCATGGAATCACCGATTATAATGGCTGGAGGATAAGCATTCTTACCGCCCAGAAACAACCTCAAATTCATGAGTGAACGCCCCAACAGATTCATCCCACGGCAAAACCCATTTTCCTCAATTTCCAACTTGGATGCCTTGGCGCCCCAAAACGCACAGTATGGGTTCGCCTCAATCAAAATCCTGGCACCAGTTTCGAGAAGCTTCCTTTGTAGGTGAATATTCTGTGTAAATTTGGCGAAGTTAATTCCCTCGGCAACAGCGATAGCATAACTATGCCATTTAAGCCGTGAGAATGCCGCCCCCAACCGCCAAGGTTTCGTCAACTGCTTACATTTAAAGGGGTTACCTTCGCGAAGAATTTCTGCTTGAGCGGTGTCATTCTCAATCACTGCGACTTTGACAAATTGAATAGCTTGTTCAGTACTACAAAACTGCTGTCCGGCTATTTCCATAAGCGGTTCGCCGTTAGCTTTTGTAAACATATTGGACAGGAACCCTTCGCAACCGTGGGGTCCAAAGAAGGCAATGAAATTTCCACGAATCACCTGAAACAAGATCGGAAGGTTTTAAGGAGGGCCAGCCCTCAAACCTTTATTTAATATTACGATTAATTTCTTTCCAAATACGGTTTGAGGTTCTTAGCGTGAACCTTCTCCGGGCCATACTTTTTTGTAGTATCCTGGACAACATAATTTACCGGACCGCTACGCCAAAGTACTATATAGGATTTCAACCATCTCACTCTGCCGAATCTATTGGGACCGTTTGTTTTCAACAGAACACGTTGACCTGGGGTAAAGTCTGTTGCCCTCCTAGCGGTTTTATCATAATTACGCTTCTGCGTTACTTGTGCAAATTTAATGTTTCTGTGCGCCGCCGTATCCCAAGACCGACGCTTTGATGCCAGTCTGTTAACATAGTCGACAGGAGTACATGAACTGTTTGTACTCGGTAAACTAAGCGCCGCATCTATAGGAAGAATTGGCATACGCCCGTATGTCAGTTGGAATGGCGAAAATTTTGTCGAGGAATGTATACTGCATCTGTAAGCCAAAAGAGCAAAAGGAAGATGCGCTTCCCAGCTGGAGCGCCGCCTCTTGCAATAAATCGTTAAAATAGACTTTAACGTCCTAATGAAGCGCTCAACTAACCCATCCCCCTGAGGGTGATAAGCGGTTGTTTCTACTTTACTAATGCCGACACCACGACAAAAATCCTTCACAGCTTTTGATCGAAAAAAAGTTTAGAAAATGGAATAACATACAACACATATGGAACAGCTGAGCTGAGCTAGGGGGAACCACCCCCACCCGGAAATGAGATCTCGGAAAAATAGAAACAGGAAAATAAAATTTAGAAATTAATTTAAGAAAATTTTACCACCGGAGAAGAGACCCCAAACAATGACCGAAGACCCCGACCAACCAAGGTTAACGCTAAGTCTGTAGAGGGCATAGAAAATATAGACAGTGAACGACAGTTAGTAAAAGAGGGAAAGGGGGAGGGGGGACGGACGAGGTAAGGGGACATACAACCGGGTTCATAACAGACATCACAAAATTGACTGAAAATAGTTCAAACAATCATAAATAACTCCAGGCTGCGGGAGAGATTTCTAATTCCAAGCACCTCGGGAAAAATCCCATACCATATCACCGGACCGAGACCTCCGGACCACTGGGCGGATGCCCCACGGCATCAAGCGCCCGCTCAACCAGGACCGTCGCCGCCAGCCTTCCGAACGCGAAACCAGGCCCGTCCAAACCAGATGTAACCATAGGGGCCAACCGGTATCACATAAGGGGCAATACAATCAGAAACAAACAACAGAGTAACATGGGAACGCTCGCCGTCAGAAGGGACAGGGGGGGAGGGAAGGGGACAATAAGTATAATACAGAACAAACAAATAAAGATAGAAGGAATAACATACGGCATGTTTATTGGAATAGGCATATAGGCATGAAGCCTAACAAAACAAACAAAAATAGTTGGGCAAAAGCCCGCAGTACATATATATGAGGCCCGATTAATTTAGGGAGGGTAGGCAGAAACCGACGGAACCGTTATCTTCCCTATGGGGAAAACGCAGGCACCGTAGGAGACGCCAAATCAGAGAAAGCGGAAAATAATTCTCAAGAGTCAAAACTGCCGGTCCGGGGCTGACCGCCCACCATTACCCTCCCTGTGGGGAAAGCGCAGGCGACGAGCAGCCACGGACCCGCCAGGTACGGCACGGTGTTAAGAATACCCCAGTACTATTGCCTATACGGTTAAAAAATTAATATGATAAAATACAAAATATAAGACGCCCATACAATGAAAAATAAATTCAAATAGATATATTTGGTTCTAAGAGTTATTTAAAATTGTAATTCAAGTAAATGAGAAGAATCAAGCTTGAATTTTGCATCCAATAGAGAAAGACAATTATTTTGATCCATGAAATCAAAGACGAGGAAAATTTGATCAGAAAAAGTTGCAATGAAATTTTGTTCAAGAAATATTTATGCAAGCTGTTAAGTGTGCTACAAAGAAATAAAAAGTGAAAAACGTAAACATGCAAGTACGCTTTTAATAAAATGAGCTTTTCAAGAAATTTTAACTTTTATCCAGAGCTTATGGAATGGCATGAAAAAGAAGAACTGTAGGAAAGCTGATTTGAAATTAATTAAATTAATTCTTGTTTTAGGGTACTAAAAGTGTCCGGGGATGAATCCGCCATCGTGGTTGAAACAAGTAATTCCGACGTAGCAAATAGGATTGTTAGTCTATTTCCTTTCTTGATTGACAAAAATTAGGAAATAGGACGACAAACTAACGAAAGTCCAACCTACTTCTTATTTGGAGAGACTAAATTTAGGATTTAGGACGACAAACTATTGTCTATTGTTTATTTTAAGCAGTTCCACAATTTTGTTGATTGTAAGCCAAATTTGACTAAAATTTATTTTCTATTTCCTATTCAGAAAAGATTTCCCGTCACAAGACAAACGTACAAAGCTGAATTGCCCTTGTCTTCGGCACCAGCACAGCTGAATCTGAGGTGGAGCGCAGAGGCATCTCCGGCGGCACTAGTGTTACTACCCGGCCGGTTTTTTGACTCGGCCGGCCGGCCGGCCGGGTGATGCAAACCGGCCGGCCGGGTCAAACAGGCCGGCCGGCCGACCGGTCAAAAAGGCCGGCCGGCACCGAGTTTTCCCCTATTTTTCGTGTATTTTGCAACATATTTAGTATTAATTGATGCATACAGTTACTCCTGGTTATGTATAACAGATAAAATCAGGTAGTGTCCTTTTTCTGAAGACTGGCTTGTCAGCATAGTGGGCCGGCCGGGTTTTCCTCGGCTGGCCAACAACTCTAAGGCGGCACCCGTTGCGATTATGGATGTACCTAACGGTTCTTCCAAACCCTCTTGAACACCCTGATCCGGTTGCTGTTGTGACGAAAAACATTTTGTGAACAAATCCAATGTTTGGGACAAACTTAGAGGAAACTATAGAAAGTTTTGACCCTAAATTTATGCGCATAGCGGAGTGGCGGGACTTTTGTTGGAAATTTGCCCGATTTTGGTTTCACGATCTTTTGATTGTTTTGGCACGCACTCCAGGCCAGGGTCGCGAACATTTTACTTTTGCCCTTTAGGTTTGTTTCCTGCCTTAAATAAATTTGATGTTATGATTTTGAGCTTTCCAGGGTTACTTTACTGTGGAATACAAGGGTAATTCAGACAAGCAGAATAAGGTTAGCCCGAAATCGATAGGAAACAAAGAAAAATTAAAACCAGTCAGGCCCGACCAGATATGTCCACGTAAAATCAAATGATCAAAATAAAATTTCGGAAACAGTAAGGTTTCATAAATAGCTCAACGTTTTCGTCACAACAGCAACCGGATCAGGGTGTTCAAGAGGGTTTGGAAGAACCGTTAGGTACATCCATAATTGCAACGGGTGCCGCCTTAGAGTTGTTGGCCAGCCGAGGAAAACCCGGCCGGCCCACTATGCTGACAAGCCAGTCTTCAGAAAAAGGCCACTACCTGATTTTATCTGTTATACATAACCAGGCGTAACTGTATGCATAAATTAATACTAAATATGTTGCAAAATACACGAAAAATAGGGCAACACTGGTGCCGGCCGGCCTTTTTTGACCGGTCGGCCGGCCGGCCTGTTTGACCCGGCCGGCCGGTTTGCATCACCCGGCCGGCCGGCGGGCGGAGTCAAAAAACCGGCAGGGTAGTAACACTAGTGCCGCCGGAGATGCCTCTGCGCTCCACCTCAGATTCAGCTGTGCTGGTGCCGGAGACAAGGGCAAGTCAGCTTTGTAGGTTTGTCTTGTGACGGGAAATCTTTTCTGAATAGGAAATAGAAAATAAATTTTAGTCACATTTGGCTTCCAATCAACAAAATTGTGGAACTGCTTAAAATAAACAATAGACAATAGTTTGTCGTCCTAAATCCTAAATTTAGTCTCTCCAAATAAGAAGTAGGATGAACTTTCGTTAGTTTGTCGTCCTATTTCCTAATTTTGGCCAATCAAGAAAGGAAAATAGACTAACAATCCTATTTGCTAATTTGGAATTATTTGTTTCAACCACGATGGCGGATTCATCC
>JASAND010016594.1:0-25516 GCA_030248195.1 Trissonchulus latispiculum | reverse complement strand
GACCTGCTCCCTGTAGATATTTCTGTAGAGAGTTAAAGTTGGAGTTGCGACGCTTACAGTAGGGCCCACCACCACCAGGGTGACCCCTAGCCACATGGAAAGGTCCTAGACAGAAACTAATGGGCCATTTAGATTCACCATATAGGGGTTCCTATTCGACTACGAAACCTCAGCCCAGCAGCTCTTATGTATAGGGCTGCCTACTCTGTAGGCCCAGACCCCCCTTTTACACGTTAACTAGTGACCCCTGGCCAGAAAACTACAGGGGACAAGATCCAAAAATTCATATACCCCATGGCAATCTAGACCATGGGGCCATGCTCCACGGCGAACCTCAGACCCATCGGCCTGCCCCAGTTCAAGTTTACTTGAACAGAAGGATTGACCATTTTTGAAAAAAAACTATCTCCGAAAAAATCGAAATCCTGCTATGTACACAGACCTATGGGGGGGCCCTACCTACTCCATACTCATTTCCCCAAAAATCGGGAAAAAGTTGTTCAAAAAAAACCCCATATGGTATAGGAAATCTAAGACCTCCGACCCCTAGGGGGGGGGAATGGAGAGAAAGTCGTGCATTGAAAAATTGAATCTGTCATATCTCAAAAACGGCTCGGCCGATTTTGCTCAAATTTGCACAGCATGTACCCCTCGTGAAGGGGTTTCTACTGGTAAAATATGAAGGCTCTACCTCAACTCCTCCGCCGGCAACAGGGGAAACTATGTTCCAAGAGGCCGCAATACGCCTTTTTTCCCTATTCTAGGTAGTGCGCTGACGCGCACTACCTAACAACAGGCTTTGGACTGCCGGTTAGTAAGCCTAACTTTTTTGTGCGCCAAAGCGTAACTTGGCCAAAAGTCATTTAATAATACGTAATTAACCCATCTCATAATCACTAGCATTGTGTATCCACCTGAACTAAGATGGACCCATCATTAAAACTTCCCAGCTTCGTGGCTTAATTGTTTACTCTACAATGGCTTTTGTCTTGTTTCTTAGTCGGCAATATATATATATATATATATATATATATATATATATATATATATATATATATACAGGGACTATTATTGTGTGAAAATGAGCGAATCCGTGACAATCTAATTCGGATCAAAGTGACGGTCGCCTCCACTCATGAAAACGAAAAAAATGTGGGCATTGCCAAAATCTGCTAACATACGTACTTGAGACTGCGCGCTCGCGGGCGCATCTGAACCACATATCCTCCACTGCCCAGGTCAGTCGTCCCAGTGTTCCAGGGACCCCAGTCAAAGGACTGATGACCGTCAAAGCTTCCAGAGGCCGTCCCACTGGCGGCCGGAGTGGCCGATCCGGGTCCACCTCCCAGGGCGGCATACTCACAGAGACGCTCAGATGATGAATACTGTGACTAAAACAAGAAAGGAAAGGCCAAACATTATAAACACTGAACTAAATTAGCATTCCAAAATACACTAGTATCTGCCAACGGGCTTGATATACACAGCAAAAATAGAATGGATACCACAGCAACCAGAAATCAATACTTTTGGCAGCAACATATAACGGTGAGGTGGTAGTTATCTCAGGGGTTCAGGGCTAAGAGTATTCTGTCTTTTGCAGGGCCAATAGGAAGCAACATACTGTAATACATGGGAAGAAGGGAGTACTGTAAACAATCATGTCTGAGACACCTACATATTCCATGGTCTCTTTACAAAGCCCTTGCTTAATATCATGTCATAGCATTATCATGTTTCAACATACCGAGAGTGCTGAGCTTCCCGGCGTTGTGCCATAGCCAGAAGACGGAATGGAGGCGACAGACCAACGTCGATTGTCTCCGCATCTATAACAAGACAAAACACTCAGAGTCAAAACACAAGAGCACAAATTACAACGACTACAGTAGTTTAAAATTGGAGAAGGCGTTAACCTAATGAAAGATTAGTGCTAGAAAAACAATCATTCTGTTACTATAAGATGCGTCCTTGAAATCGGTTAAACAGTCATGCTCTGCCCGCTACCGAAATCTAAAATGCCAAGCCGACATTTAAGAAAGTCTCCGCCTTTTGAAAACGAGGACTTAAACTAACACGCGTGGTAGGTAGCGTACCGCGTGTGTTGGGCACGGTATTGAAATAACTTTCAGAGGACAGCAACCGAAATACAGGTATATACAGTACAACACTCTCAGTGTCGTTCCAGACAAAAAACGTCCTGTTACTTTCCATTTTGCGTCAGTTCAAGACATCCCCTTTCAATTAGCAAAAAAGCGTTGCGTGAAAATTGTCTGGCTAGTCACTGGTGACGTTACTCTGACAGAAAAAGCAAATTTCTTACAGAACAATAATAGCAACCAAAAGAAACTGTACGCAAATAAAATTCTCAAAACTGATTAGTTAGGGTTTTGTGGCATAAAAACGCCTTATATAATATATAAAATGTCAAGCTGTCATAAATAAATATACCTAGCAACACTTGGAAAAGATTTTTGTAGACAAATAGGCGACACAGTCATACGTAAAAGTCGCCCAAGAGTGTGTGTTAAATATGTAGCTGTCTGAGACAAACAAAAGGACTGACGTTAGCTGGTATTTTAGATAGGACAAGTTAACGAACATATACGCATAGAGGTAGGTAAATACTAAGCCAGCAATGGAAGGAAGCTTATATGCACATGTATATAGGTAAACACAGCGTAAATAGCTTTAACCTGTTTGTCAAAAACAAAAAACAACAGCCGACAGTAAAAGAAGATAATAGAATAGTAAGAAGGTTGAGTGTCTATCTATAGTCCTGAAAAGGCTGAAATTCCTTCTAGGCAACAGGACTTGCTTGCAGCTGGCGCTGAGGCAGGAAGCTTTTATAGGAACACGAAACGTACTGTATGTCTGCTTGTATTTCGAATTTAACATGAAAGTATACTTGCTAATCAAAATCTATCGCGGGGTGCTATAATAGTATTTTAGTTTTACAAAATGTTAGCAGAAAGGCGGACTAGCGCTGGCCCAGGGCAGGGTGCCATCAGGATATTTTTTACAGGGCTCCCCAATTGACACTGACTCCAAAACTATATACGTACCCCCTCCCTGATCTGTTGGCTAAGTTTTTCGCTGAAACAGGCAAAATTATCAACAAAATTCAGGCTTCACCGAGTTCCCAAGTCGAATAGATTTTGACAAAATATTAGCGGTTGTTTGTACAAAACATGCCGAATATTTGACTCGTTTCACCAAAAACGTCACCCTATAAACGAAAAATCCCTCCACCCCCCCCCCATTCCCAGGAAACCTGAAAAATACCTCGACCATCACAGTCACTAGAATTAGCCATGGGCTTATATATACCAGATGAGTGAGAGTGGGAGGGGTCCTGCCCATAAACAACCTTCCCCATCCCGATTTCTTCCCCCCCCCAACCAGAGGGAAGCCCTTGTGGTATCAAATTTTGCCCTAAAGAAAATCAGGCCAATTTTCAAAAATTTTCCGACTTCATCGGAGATTTTGACCATAAAATCTGCTATTTGAATATCTGCATTATTTTAAGAATATTTTTAGAAATATTTTTGCACAACCTCCCAAACTGCTTGTCCCTCGAACTTTTATTTAGGGAACCATCAAAAAGCCCCCCTCAAACGAATAATCCGTTGAATAAGCCCTGTTAGCCTAACAAGTTATAACATAAAATAAAAATAAAAATATCCCTTAAAAAGTAAAAAAATAATATTATATAGGAAGGAACTGCCAAAAATATCTGAAAGTTCAGTCTTACTTTGGCGGCCGCAGGACTACATTGGCAAAGGAGGACGAAGATGGTCCATGAGCACTATGATCCACCGGGCTAGCTAAAACAAACAAACAAACTAACATCACAGATACACAAAGATTAATTAAACAAACAAAACTGCAGAAACTACCAGGATTTGCTTTTCACATGTAAAACCATTTTTAAAGTAGCTAGCAAAACAGGAATCAAAAATCAAAAGCGCTTCTCACATATTTTGCAACAGTGGGTAAGTTTTTAAATATTAATCTGTGAACAATAATTTTCTCAAAGTATATACACTACCGGATAAGAAATATATTTTTATTTATTCTATTTTTTAGTCAGAAAACATAACTTCCAACTTCAATAAACAATCTCCGACATCTATAGCTACATTAGCTAAAATGTGAAAACTATTGAAATGAGCAGAAAATCTGAAATTTCTTCCTGTAGGCGTAGCATAAACTCGATTTTGTACATATGCGCAAAATTACCTGCAAATGAATGCGCGATTTCACTGCAGGAAAGCCTGACATAGTGACAATTATACTAACATGATGTAACACTTGACATCAGTAATCCGTAACAGCAGTACACACTAAGTATACAGTGTGTGTACTACTATTTCGGAGCTTAACATTTTGACTTCAAAATAAAACCAGAATATATACGTACAACACTCCAAACAATGTGTACATGTAATGCTCTTCAAAGGCAACAATGAACGTGAATAAACGACAAATTATCAAAATAATTTACTGTATAAAACAGCATCGACACAAGGGGAAATTGTTACTCAAGTGAAGCATGAAGACATGATGGATCTGCGTCACAATCGAATTTGTAACATTGCTCTCCCCCCCAAAAACTGCAAAACTCAGCAACAAACGGGATCAAAATCTAGTTGAAAAATATTGCGGATCAAGAATGCTACTTCTGATAAGCTGAACTAAGTTTATGTACGGCTGGAAAAGCAAAGGCCCCCCTGTTGTCTATCGTTAACATCGGTGACAAAGCAATCAACCCCCCCCCCAATCCAATGTTTTGAGAAAATATGAATTTTTGAGAAAATATGAATTGAAAAATTTAGTACGTATAATATATTGTAATTTATCAGAACAAAGGAGTCAAAACAGACACCAGTTCAAGAATAAGGTTGGTTAGATTTCTGGGAGTCCACGTTTTGATATAATCCTAGTCATATTGTAACTTAGTTTTTCCTATGAATTCCAATTCTAATTTACATATTAGACGCTAACTGTAGCGCAGCCTCACATGCATAAACTTCCTGCAGGATAAAAAACCGGTGCACCACTTCATAAAACAAATTTCCAACACGTATACATTCTAAAAATATTGTCGAATCAGAGACTTGAAAGCTACGCAATTGGGCGGGAAGCCCTCGTGCACACGTTTCTTTGTTTTTGAAAGAGTGTACTAGCTAGCAAACGTTAGTCAAAATTCTATGGAATCCCCCACCCATCAGGAAACCCGATTTGCGGACACGCTGAAGGAAAAAACCATCAAGGGAACTTACCATGAACTGCGGGAGACCGACACCTTGACAGAACTGGTGAAATGTTCACATGTAGACTTCGACGAGCAACTTTATGACTGAAAAATGACAAAAACATCTGGTATGCATAAACATAGGTTGCAAAGGTCATATCAGAATCAGTATCCCAAAAATAGACCGGCGCAGTGGCGCACACAGAAAAATTTTTCGAGGGGACGGACTTGAAAAATTTTGAGTGGACAGGGAGGTTAGCTACCCAGAAAATAAAAGTTTCTAAAATAAGCTTCAAAAACAAAAATGCACGTAAATTAAGTAAAAATAGAGTAAAATCCGCACCGACGGAGCGAGTTTTTGAAAATGCCGAAAAAGTAGAAGTTGCTTAAACTTCCGGGAAGGGAGCGACATGGAGGGGAGGTGATTTCGGTGGGGACTTCGGTGAGTGTGAATCCTATAAAAACATTCAGACATTAAACTTGGCGTTTGGAACAGTCTGGCTAAAAACCATAATACCATAAAAAACTATGAACAGCGCTCATTCAAATTCCCTCTGGAACAACAAGTCTCAATCTATCTATTTTTTCTTTTTTAATCAATAAATCACGAGAAATTCACGTGTGGGTTAATATTGTAGAATTTATTGCAACACGTAACTTATCTATGCATGCCTAGTTTGTAGGCACATTCCGGGTACACCTCCCTGACTTCTGAATTGGTTTACACACAATAAGAAACGCGTCATATATAGTGCTTACCTATGACGCCGCTGAATATTCAGTTCTCTCTGAAACAAAAAAGCAAAACTTTGTAAAAAACATTCGTACGTGTACGTATATCATTGCTCATCTAAACACAAATATGATGCTTCCGCTTAAAATAGTGAAAACTTAGGCACATAAGGAAGAAAGGACACATAGAAATGAGCAAGACAGAGTATATATACCAATTCTTCAGTTTAAATTATAATTTGACTTAACAGGCTTTATATACAAGAAAGTAAAATGCTCCTCCGGAGCATCGAAAAGTAATATGGGTGGATGGGGTGAGGTTGCGAAATCAAGAGGACTAGCTTTGAAAACGCTTAATATGGGCTAGGTTCAGGGGCGGATCCAGGGGGGGGGGCGGGGGGGGGGCCCGCCCCCGTCGCCATTCGAAGGTAGGAAAAATTAAGGAGAGAAAGAGGAAAAAGAGCAAAAAACCAAAAAATTTCGCGCCTTCGGCGCGAAATTTCTACTTTTTAACCGCTTATTTATTGCATTTGTAAAGAAAAAGCTTGAAATGCATCCGATTTTTCGGAGAAAATTACCATATTTGCCTAAAAATGTCAAGAATTTTAAAAAATTTGTTCAGTTCTTCAGTATAAAAAGAATTAAAGATCCGAGTACCGATTTTATTGCAAAAACAAAAAAATTCTTCAACTTCTGGGGGGCTCCGCCCCCAGACCCCCCGCTGGAAAAATTTTGCCGCCCCCCCCGTCACGAAATCCTGGATCCGCCAGTGGCTAGGTTCTAAAAGAAAGGAGGACTATAGTACGACCAAAAAATGTGTGTACAAACTTCGACCGTTTATAGCAGATTAACCTTTGGAATAAACCCCAACAATGTATATATTGTTAGAATCCTCAGGAACTCGAGATTTCGAAAATCCGGAAAATTCCGGAATTCCGGGTTTCATTCACGGAAAATCTAAAATTTTTAGTTTCTCGTCAAATTTTTATCGCAATCAAAATTTTGTTTTAACGATCGAATAGAGCTGGTCTCGCTGCATATTTTTGCTCTTACAAGTTTTTCACGAAAATGCACCCAGTTTCCAGAATTCCGGGTTTTCAAAATTTCCGGATATTAAAAATTTTTTCCAATACCCACAAGATGGGTATCGTTCGAAAGCTCTTATCGAGCTGAACAACTTTTGTAATAGAATGAACTCTTGAAAATGCACACATTTCACGGAATTCGAGAAAACCGGATTTTCCGGATTTTAAAAATTTTCTCCAATACCCCACAATATGGATATCATTCGAAAGCTCTTGATGAGCTGAACAAATCTTGTAATAGAAGCAACTCGCAGAAATGAGCCCAGTTCTTGGAATTCGCTCAAACCTTCTAAGCTAGAGTGAAATGCGGAATTCGTGAATTTCGGGAATTTGGTGCATTTTCAGACATTAGTTCTATCACAAGATTTGTTCAGCTCATCAAGTGCTTTCGAATGATACCCATATTGTGGGGTATTGGAAAAAAATTTTTAAATACGGAAAATCCCGGAAAATCTTGTTTTCTCTATTTCCGGGAAATGTGTGCATTTTCAAGAGTTCATTCTATTACAAAAGTTGTTCAGCTCGATAAGAGCTTTCGAATGATACCCATCTTGTGGGTATTGGAGAAAATTTTTAAAATCCGGAAATTTTGAAAACCCGGAATTCCGGAAACTGGGTGCATTTTCGTGAAAAACTTGTAAGAGCAAAAATATGCAGCGGGACCAGCTCTATTCGATCGTGAAAACAAAATTTTGATTGCGATAAAGATTTGGCGAAAAACTAAAAATTTTAGATTTTCCGTGAATGAAACCCGGAATTCCGGAATTTTCCGGATTTTCGAAATCTCTAGTTCCTGAGGATTCTAAAAATATATACATTGTTGTGGTTTACTCCAAAGGTTAATCTGCTACAAACGGTCGAAGTTTGTACACACATTTTTTGGTCGTACTATAGGTTGTGGGCGAACTAATATGGGCACAGCGTCGCCGAACAACCCATATTCGCGGGCTGTAAATATTATACATTCATCTATATCAATTTCTGGACTTTAAATTATAGCTCCAGATTCTAAATTAGATGATAATCTATATTCACCTACTCGTACTTCCATGTATTATAAGTCAGACTTTTCCTTCGAGAAAGTCTAAGCCTACTGCTTATTTTATGCATTTATACAGACAGCATATTTAAAGAATAATTTTATAGCGATTGTCCTTGACTGCAACCCTGCCGGATTGAACCAATAGTTTTACCGCTACATCCCTATGTTTCTGTCCGATACTTGTCATAGTCCAACTAAATTTAAGGTATATAGCTAGCCTAAAACTGCCCAGGCAAACAACTATATATATATACTATATCTCGCAGATTACCTATTCAACATTTTTACTCTAGTGTTGACCGTTCTATATGTATATATGTGACAAACGCTGAAGCGAAGCGTGCAAGCCCGCGAATATGGGTTGTTCGGCGACGCTGTGTCCATATTAGTTCGCCCACAACCTAGTCCTCCTTTCTTTTAGAACCTAGCCCATATTAAGCGTTTTCAAAGCTAGTCCTCTTGATTTCGCAACCTCACCCCATCCCCCATATTACTTTTCGATGCTCCGGAGGAGCATTTTACTTTCTTGTTCTCTTAGCACTTTAAAGATTCTCTGACAATATTCCAATATTGTTAAACATTGGCCTTAATATTAGCTCGTATGCCGAGGCCGAGGGAGAATTGGCAAGGGGAGGCCTCCATGAAAGAACTTCCCCATCAAAAAAGTGGACCCCCTTTGGTACTAAATTTTGCAGTGATAGTTTAAATAGACGGCATAGCTTGATTTTCCGGCTTAATGATGGATGCGTTTCCAGTGAGATTAATGCGTTAACAGGGAGCCAAGCATCCCGCAGGGTACTTACAGTATACAGGACTATGAGGCCACTTTTCGTGGGGGTTTGCCAGTGGTCAGTAGGCAGTAGGTCACTTCCATTGGTTTCGGCAATATGCTCATTGACACGAGCGTAGTCGATTTACTCGTATGCCCCCAACCAAAACGCCGAAAAACGCTGTTTTAGGAAATTTGACCAGTGGTCAATAGGGCCCCAAGGCCGTAGTGACCAGTGGTCACTTCCATCGGTTTCGGCAATATGATCATTGAAACGAGCGTAGTCGATTTACTACGTATGCCCTCAACCAAAACACCGAAAAACGCTGTTTTAGGCCATTTTACCAGTGGTCAATAGGGCCCCAAGGCCGTAGCGACCAGTGGTCACTTCCATCGGATTCGGCAATATGCTCATTGAAACGAGCGTAGTCGATTTACTACATACGCCCCCAACCAAAACGCCGAAAAACACTGTTTTAGGCCATTTGACCAGTGGTCAATAAGGCCCCAAGGCCGTAGTGACCAGTGGTCACTTCCATTGGTTTCGGCAATATGCTCATTGAAACGAGCGTAGTCGATTTACTACATATGCCCCCAACCAAAACGCCGAAAAACGCTGTTTTAGTCCATTTGACCAGTGGTCAATAGGGCCCCAAGGCCGTAGTGACCAGTGGTCACTTCCATTGGTTTCGGCAATATGCTCATTGAAACGAGCGTAGTCGATTTACTACATATGCCCCCAACCAAAACGCCGAAAAACGCTGTTTTGGTCCATTTGACCAGTGGTCAATAGGGCCCCAAGGTCGTAGTGACCAGTGGTCACTTCCATCGGTTTCGGCAATATGCTCAATGAAACGAGCGTAGTCGATTTACTACATATGCCCCCAACCAAAACGCCGAAAAACGCTGTTTTAGGCCGTTTGACCAGTGGTCAATAGGGCCCCAAGGCCGTAGTGACCAGTGGTCACTTCCATCGGTTTCGGCAATATGCTCATTGAAACGAGCGTAGTCGATTTACTACATATGCCAACAACCAAAACGCCGAACAACGCTGTTTTAGGCCATTTGACCAGTGGTCAATAGGGCCCCAAGGCCGTAGTGACCGGTGGTCACTTCCATCGGTTTCGGCAATATGCTCATTGAAACGACCGTAGCCAATTTGCTATATATGCCCCTTACCAAAACTCCGAAAAATGCTGTTTATAGTGAGTTTTTCCTACTTTGACCCTGGGCGAGGAACCACGGGAGCCATGCTGACCAGTGGTCACTTCGGGCGGTATCGGCAGTATGGCCTTGGCACAGAGCCAAAATTGGCCAGGTGCCAAAATGACCAAAAAAGGTAGCATGGGGAGATACTGTCTACCAACATATAACAGTAGTATTGGACCAAAATGCCCACAACGTTCCAACACTTCGCTAGAAAATGCACTTCCGAAAAGCGTTATTCACCTAGAAAAAAAAGCAAACGCAAACTGTTGTCAAGTGCAAAAATTTGAAGTTTCGAATTCGAACCAAAAGTATGGTGATACTTGTAGTACTACTCGAGTACTTTACGATGGTAACATTTTTACCCCTCCCGAACCTCTAATTAGCTGGCTCCAGGCCAACACGGTCTCCAGGGGGCCGCACAGACGCCTTTACACCCATATTATGTAGGGCGCTATCGCGCCCCTACATAATATGGTTTAGTATATATATATATATATATATATATGGTTTAGTGGGGGTGATAGACCCAAACTCTCATCCGAAAGATTTCTAATGAACACAAAAATTTTGTAGATGGGTATCCCTGGTAATCGAAAACTGTTAACTCCGGTTCATTAGCGGTCGAGACTAACAGCTAATTTAACCACAACCAACAGAATTCTCAGGTTGTTGTTGTTGCTGCTGCTGCTGCTGTTGCTTGCTACAATAGGATTTACGACACAGTGTGCCAACTGCGATGCCTACTGTGTATCATCACCCGAAGCTGCAAACTGCTGGAATTTTTTGTGGGGGGAGCACCCAAAGTGTTGCGTTGCTGACTTGGTTTGAAAGCAAGCGATTTCTCAGCATCAGCCCAGGAAAACCATAATTATATACGTATATATATATATATATGTATCTATGTGACCCGCCACAAATTTCTGTGTAAGGAAGGATGGGAAATGTGGTGAGCCACAAAATATGATGTCTCTGTCTCACTGCGCCAGGCTTAACGTACGTATATATTTATTTACTCAAGTAACATGCAATACATATGCCCTATTGGGACAACAAGCTGTACAATGTAGACGTATATACGTAAGCATACACAGAAAGTCCCACAACTTCAAGCATGAACCCAGAGCTGAAATCCCTTTAGCTAGATTAATTCTGAGTGTAGCTTTCATCTGTTTTCTCTCACAACAGCCCACCCAAGTCGTATAGTTCAACAGACCGTCAAAATCTACACATCCATGCCGACTACTTGTTTGGCTTCATCAATCACTAAATGCGTACGTATATAAATTCGCATGCATACAATAAGCAGAAACAAAACTGACTGACTGACTGACTATTGGACTCGGCTTAAACTGCGCATGCACATGACAAGTCAATAATCGTTTGCAGTGGCTGGCGGGCGGGTGATGCATACAAAAGTCTGAAGGATTGGCATGGCAGACCAAAACGTAGGAGGGAGGATACGTACGTATATACGTACTATATAAATCCAATCCACTAAGAAAACGAATATTTATACTGTGTATATACAGTATGCTCAAGGCCGCACCCAGGGGCGGGGGTTCAAGGGGTTTAGACCCCCCCTTTGGGATGACAAAATGAAAATTTTTGCTATTTCTATGGCAGAAACAGCTATTTTAAAAAAATTTTCGCGCCTCCGGCGCGATAATTTACTTTTTGCTAGAAATAAATGTCCAATGTACTGTTTTTGGGCAAAAATGCAAAAATTCTTCAAGTTCTGGGGGGCTCCGCCCCCCCCCCCCTGACCCCACCCCCCCCTCCGTTGCCTTCTACCTTGGACCCCCCTTTCAAAAGCCTGGGTGCGGGCCTGAGTATGCTATATACGTTTGGTGATACTCCGGTAGGCGCACACCTTACAATTTTTCGCAATTGTCAGAAATGCTCTACTCCGGTAGGCGCGCACCTTACAAAACTGAAGGCATACTGTAAAACGCTCTACTCAGGTAGGCGCACACCTTACAAAACTGAAGGCATACTGTAAAACGCTCTACTCCGGGAGGCGCACACCTTACAAATAGTGATTTCTTGTCGATAATATGTACTAAACTGCTGCCGCAAACATTTACTTATGCATCAAACAATTATGAAGTAATGTCATTAGGGATTATTTAATTACAAGTTGAGCATATTCATAAACATATGTAACATGCAATAAGCAGTAGCATCGTTTTCATGAAGTAAGCTTGATGCGTCTGAGTTAGGCAAAATGCTATTTCACGACAATAATCAACAGCAGTCCCTTCTAATTGACAGATAGTAGTAATTTCTATCAATGTGGGATCGCGAACAGCATCCATTGCAAACTGTTGCTACTACGTCGGCTTCATGCTAAATGGCATTATTCGACATTTTGGCGGAAAATGGGTTCTGACACCATTATATGCAGAACTTGTTACCGCATAAACATTATTGCATTATAATACGTTTTTACTAAAGTGTTCCTGCAAAAATGCATTATAGGCCTATAAAGACGTGTTAAAATACTCATTTGCATAATGCCTATTAGCATGAAAGATCCTTCATGCAAAAGTGCATTAAACGAAAAACCCGTTTTTCTCGAAAAGGCAAATTTGGGGTCTGGGTAAAATCCGGCCCCGGACCCGGCCCCGGCCCCGGCCCACCTGGGTAAAATCCGGCCCCGGCCCCATCACTGGGTAAAATCCGGCTCCGGCCCTGGCCCCGGCCCAGGGTAAAATCCGGCCCCGGCCCCAATAAAATCCGGCCCCGTTGTAATATGAACGAGAGTTATATATTTTTAATTCTATACGAAAGGTTTTAGATGGCACCAATTAATGCAAACAAAGAGTTAAAGTTCAATAGTAGTTCTTTTGTGAGCCTTTATATGACCTGTATTTGTTTTGACCTTTATACATTAATGTGACCAAAGCGTATACAATATATATACGCATACCTTGACTATAAATTGTTGAGATGACATAAACACAATGCAGACTCTGCGTGAAGAGTTATGCAAGACTATAATTGTTGTTTAACAGTTAGAAGTTTTATTTTGAAATTTTATTACAATATATATATATATATATATATACGTAATGTATAGAATTTTAAAGTAACTTTACCGTCACTACGTAGCTTCAATCTATAGACATGTATATATTTTCTGAAAGCTGGCAAAACGGCCATTTTAACTGTAGGGATAACTTTCATAGGGGTCGCGGTAGCGACCCCTATAATATGAGTGAAAATGGTCGAATGACCGTGTAAAACAAGGCTGCGCAGAAGCTGCGCAGATTCCTGCGCAGATCCTGCGCAGATTATGTGCGCAAAAAATTGTACGTGTCGAGTTTAGTATGTGTGCGAAGTTTCATCCCCGTACCACTTTCCGTTGAAAAGTTACGCCAAAAATCGCTTACGAGAGTGATGTTTTTTTTCCGGTTCTCCGCTTTGACGTCTGGTAAGGGGGTTTTGTAGCTTTAATAACAACAGATAGAAAAATTTTGGATCTTTTCAGGATAACCCACCCCAGGCCCAGATTCCGCAAAACTTGATCAAATGAGCTGAAATTTGGTATGGGTATGTTTTCGATCACGCTGAGTTCAAATATCGCAAAATTTTTCGACTTCGCGGAATTCGATTTTTTTCGATTCGTAAGGGGTGACCAAGGAGAACCGAAAAATTTTTCGTGTTCGATTTTGCTGAAAAGTTGCATTCAGGGGTTTTCGAGGTCGCCGGACACGTATGTAAAATCCGCGTTTCGATTCAGCTTTTAGTTAGCTCAATATAAGCTAAAGTTTTAAGCTTAAGATGTAGCTTATACTGAGCTAAAGAAAAGCTGAATCAAAAAACGGATTTCAGGTTCGTGTTCTGCGACCACGAAAACCCCTGAATACAACTTTTCAGCAAAATCGAAGACAAAAAATTTTTCGGGTCCCCTTGGTCCCCCCTTACGAATCGAAAAAATCGAATTTCGCGAAATCGAAAAATTTTGCGATATTTGAACTCAGCGTGGTTGAAAACATACTCATACCAAATTTCAGCTCATTTGATCAAGTTTTGCGGAATTTGGGCCTGGGGTGGGTTATCCTGAAAAGATCCAAAATTTTTGCCTATGAAAACCATATATATTCTTGGAGTACGCAACAAAAATAAGCCGATAGGCTAGTTTTTATGCCTCCCAGAGCCGGAAAAAATTTTTGGTGGGGGGCCAAAGTCGGCCAAAACGCTAAAATGACCAAAAAGTATGCTTCAATGTCACCTTAATAAGTCAGACTGGGCTATATATGGGGCAATACTGCCTATATGGCTGAATAGGACACATATCAGGGTCGTTCAATTGCTATATGATTTTCCGGCCGTGAGCGTAATTTTTGGGTACTTGCCTGCCAAATTTGGTGAATTTTGGGTCCAACTTTGAACTTGGTTTTTTCGCTTATTTTGCGACCTGGAAGGCTCAAATCGTGCATACAAAGGTTTTTGCGGTCGGAGAATCGATTCCTGCTATTACTTTTGCTGCCCGACTGACCCAAGTTGCTGGGCTGGTTCCACTTTGCCGTCTGGAGCAGAGATGGAACCGGGTCACCGGGTCACCGGGTCACCGGGTCAGTTCGGGTCACTTTTTGGACCGGGTCACCGGGTCACCGGGTCAAGAGCTTCGACCCGGTCTTGACCCGGTTTTCTGAATTTACCTCAAATTTTTGAAATTTTTGACTTACCAAGCTAAAATTTCAGCTTACATTTTTGTTCAATGTCCAATATTAATTGGCTTTTTTTATACTTTAGTCTTGAGCATTTTCGCAGCGTGATGTTATTTGAATCTGTCTGTCTGCCAAATTATTGTCTAGCTTTTATAGGTTTTTATGATTATTACAGAACTGTATTCAGTAGAATATGTTTTTCAGATTATTTTCGAAACCAGGTAAACGTTGAAGTAAGTGAACAATTTAATTTAATTTAATTTAACGCAATAGATAATGAAAAACAAAATTTTAAAGTATATGCTCCGTGTTCATGGACAAATGCTAGACATGTTAGATATAGACATATTAGTGACATATTAGAACTACAAAATTATCGGATAAATTGGTGTTGCAATTAAAATCGCATTAATTTAGAAAAACTACAGCTACCATCAAATGCATATTAAAAAACATACAGCAAATGCATGTACGTCATAGTTATTCTTTTTGGGGTGGTGATGGAACACGGAAGCCAAAAATTTAGCGTTCTTAGGCAAAATCAGAAATTTTTTGCAGATTTTGGAATTTTCTGGAAAACCGGGTCACCGGGTCATCGGGTCACCGGGTCAGGGCTCACCGGGTCACCGGGTCACCGGGTCAAGCTTAAGTGACCCGGTTCCATCACTGGTCTGGAGGGTCATGTCGGCAACCCGCTACCTGGAGGCCCATACTAGGCTCTACTTGGCCTCTCAAAACTTTCTCTATAGGGGTTTTCTGGTGCGCCCAGCTTATTGCCGGTGTCCGTTTTGCCGTCCGACTCATCCATCTTGCTGGGCTGGTTCCACTTTGCCGTCTGGAGGGTCATGTCGGCAACCGTTTCCTGGAGGTCCATACTAGGCTCTACTTGGCCTCTCAAAACTTTCTCTATATGGGTTTTCTGGTGCGCCCAGCTCATTTCCGGTGTCCGTTTTGCTGTACAACGCACCCATTTTGCTGGGCTGGCTCCACTTGGCCGTCTGAGGGTCAGGTCGGTAAGGGGTCAGGTGGTCCAAAATAAAATTTTTCAAAAGTGGTCAAATTTGGTACCAAATGAAAGCCCTAAGTGCGCTGAGCAACTTTTGTCATAGAACTGCATGCTCAAAGTGGCTGTAGAGTGCTGTGGTGGGGTGGGGTGAGGACTTAGGCGATTTTCGGTCAAAAATGAAATTTTTCAAAAGTGGTCAAATTTGGTACCAAATGAAAGCCCTAAGTGAGCTGAGCAACTTTTGTCATAGAATTGCATGCTCAAAGTGGCTGTAGAGTGCTGTGGTGGGGTGGGTTGGGCACTTAGGCGATTTTCGGTCAAAAATGAAATTTTTCAAACGTGGTAAAATTTGGTACCAAATGAAAGCCCTAAGCGAGCAGAGCAACTTTTGTCATAGAATTGCATGCTCAAAGTGGCTGTAGAGTGCTGTGGTGGGGTGGGTTGGGCACTTAGGCGATTTTCGGTCAAAAATGAAATTGCATGCTCAAAGTGGCTGTAGAGTGCTGTGGTGGGGTGGGGTGTGGGGACATAAGCGATTTTGAGTCAAATATGAAATTTTCCAAAAGTGTCAAAATAGTATCTGCTTGCGCATGGTGTTCGGAAATATATTATGTTGGTTCTTTTTTGCGCATACATATGTAAAAGAATGGAAAACAAGAACCAAAAATGCTCCTTCGTCGCATGTAAAATACATATGAGTACTCTCAGGCAGGTTGTACAAACACGGAAACTAGCCTGTAAAATGCATATGAGTGGCGTTGAGGTTGTAAATTAAGGAAAACAAGTTGCAACGGCTTAACATATGAGCCTGTCCTACAACGAGGCTCATATTGGCGTCACAGTGCAGTCTTCTTAAAGATCATCAGGCCATCATATTAAAGAAAAAACGAATGAATAGAAATAATATGTTAACATTGTGGCCTGAAAGAAATGGACTGAACGAAGTGAACTGCGACACCTCAAGTTGAACTGTATATACATGCAAGCTGATGTTTCCCGAAACACCATGGCACCTACTATTTCCGGAAGCACTATATATAGTACACCTACTGTATTCTCGGAACACTATGGCACACTACTCTCACATACGTAATGCTTTCCCCACTTGGCTCTGAGTCAGAGCGCAGAGTGGCATGCCGTATAATGCGTATGCACAGTATAATGTCTTAGCGACAAGATGTGTGAAGGACAATTTTGTAATGAAAAGCTTTACGTGCTATTTATATAAAGGTCAAATATCGACAAATTATATTATTATATACGCCAATATGAGCCTCGTTGTAGGACAGGCTCATATGTTAAGCCGTTGCAACTTGTTTTCCTTAATTTACAACCTCAACGCCACTCATATGCATTTTACAGGCTAGTTTCCGTGTTTGTACAACCTGCCTGAGAGTACTCATATGTATTTTACATGCGACGAAGGAGCATTTTTGGTTCTTGTATAAATAAACCGTTTTGTAAATTATATAAATTTTAAACCAATTAAAACGAAAGTGTGAGCTTTGCAATTGTGTATGGGTGCATACTAGAGGCTGATCAATTCAAAAATTAAAAACTTTAAAATTTTAAAAAATTTTAAATTTTAGTTTGGTAAAGTGGGACCAAGGAGAACCAAAAATTTTTTGAAAAATATTTTGTTGAAAACTTGCATACAAGAGTTTTCTGGGGCGCTGAGCACGAATCTGAAATCCGTTTTTCGATTCAGCTTTTCGTTAGCTCAGCATAAGCTTACATGTTAAGCTTACAATTTTGGCTTATACTGCGTACCAAATCCAAATGCGATAATATTTTGGTAGGGTGCTACCGGAGGCTCAGTGATTTCAAAAATTTAAAAAAATTGTTGTTTAAAAATTTTTTAAATTTTTAAAACTTTAAGTTTTTAAATTTTTTTAAAAATTTTTGGCACATATGCTGAACTAACGAAAAGTTGAATCGAAAAACAGACTTCAGGACCATAGGTGTAACGGGGATTTGGGTTGGGGGGGGCCCCCTCCCCCGGAATTTTGCGGGGGGGCCCCCATTTGGGCCCCCCCCCCCAACCCCCCCCCCACGACCCCCTCCAAACCCCCCCAAAAAATTTTTTCCATTTTTATGTCAAAAATCGCATTTTCAGCCATTGCTAATGCCAAAAAACATTCAACTATGAAGTAATTTTGACATTAGACAGGGGTTTTAAACTCGAAAACATGATTGCCAACATGTTTCTAAGTCTAAAATAAGGTCAATATTGAGTCAGAATGTCCATAAAACTTTTGAAAACGTGTATTTCACGCAATAATGAACAGTTTAAGCCAAAAATTTGGACATTTTTGGAAATTTTTGCAAAATTTACACTAAAAATACCCGATTTTTGGCCAATTTTTCGCGCCGTCGGCGCGACTACCCCCCCCCCCCCCCCCTGGGGGGGGGGGGGGGGGGGGGGGCCCCCAAAAAATTTTGGGGGGGGTTGTTAAAAATGGGGGGGGGGGGGGGGTTACCCCCCCCCCCAAACCTCCCCCCAATTACACCTATGTTCAGGACCGTGTTCAGCGACCCCGAAAACCCCTGTATACAAGGTTTCAGCACAATGTGTCCCCGCAGATAACTTAAATTTCATGTTTTAAGTTTTCCACATTATGTGCAAGTGTTTACTTTATATAGGTTATCTATTCCCATATTGCAAAACTCACTTTGCATTGTTTTCGCATATCTTCAGATCTATTCAATGAAGTTAATTTCAATTTCATCATCATTTATGGGATAGGTGACCTTTTGAACTTAACAATGACACTCAACAACATATGCCTACTTATATTGTATATATTCGGCCACTTAATTCTATTGCGAAATTTACTCTGGCCAGAATATATCATAAATTCATATATACATATCTATGTGTTCGCAAAAACCGGTTTTCAGACGGGGCCGGATTTTACCCAGTTTCAGTCTCCTATGTAAACTGGGGCCGGGGCCGGGGCCGGATTTTACCCAGGTGGGCCGGGGCCGGGGCCGGAGCCGGGGCCGGATTTTACCCAGACCCCAAATTTGCGTATAATGCCATTTAGCAATAAGCCGACGACTACTGTGGCTAGATGTAATTTGTTTCCTCTTATATAGCATTTTTCCAGCGCCACAAAGTCCACTTAATTACAGAATGTCTCCTAAGGTTGGCGCCTGTAACGGCGGAACTTAACTTTTCAGTAGATTTGTGTTACATTTTTCTTTTGTATTTAGTTCCGACAACTACATCTACACCTGCTTGTCATGTTGCGGTGATTAATTATTTTGTAACAGTTGTGCAATTTTAGTTTGCAATTAGTTTAGTACATATTATCGACGACAAGAAATCACTGTTCGTAAGGTGGGTGCCTCCCGAAGTAGAGCGTTTTGCAGTAAACCTTCAGTTTAGTAAGGTGTGTGCCTACCGGAGTAGAGCGTTTTGCAGTAAACCTTCAGTTTAGTAAGGTGTGTGCCTACTAGAGACCTTCACTCAGGCCCGCAGGCCCGGCCCGGCCCGGCCCGCCCGGCCCGCGGGCCGGGCCGGGCCGGGCCTAAGGTAGAACGGGCCGGGCCGTCCCGGGCCGAGGGAGGAAAAAATTGGGTGCGGGCCGGGCCGGGCCGGGCCGAGTGCTGGAGCGGGCCGGGCTTCGGGCCGGGCCTATTCTTTTCAGTTATACACAAAGTTTTGTCTGATTTGTACGAGTTTCATTTCCCAATTTTTGGATTTTTTCTGGAAATTTTAGTAGCTTCCAAAATGAATTTAGTACCTCTTTGGCTATTTATTTCGATCTAATTATTTTTATTTAGTTCTTCAAGCTGTTTTTAGCTCTTCCCTATGTACAGGTACGTAGATTACTTGTGCGTGTAAATTTTTATATATCTTTTGCTCATCCATTAAGATTTGAAATATAATGTTTATTTTTAATATTTGACAAGAGTTCTCTTGATATGTAGTTTGTGCCTTGCTGACTTGCATCAACGAAATTGAGGAGCCATTAATTCTCTGAACAGAAAGAGCTGAAGCGTTGACTGTGCAGTAAATAAATATATACCTACTGGGAAAGTGACTAAAAGTATTCTCTGCCATGACAAACAATTTTTTGAAATTTTAAACTATGTTTCTGGCAAACGCAAAAATTTAGCAAAAACGGGCTCGGGCCGGGCCGGGCTTGACTTTTTAGCTTACGGGCCGGGCCGGGCCGGGCCTGACTTGGAGCGGGCCGGGCCGGGCCGGGCCGAGGTTGAAAATTTTTTGAACGGGCCGGGCCGGGCCGGGCCGGGCCTGAAAATTTAGGCCCGTGAAGGTCTCTAGTGCCTACCGGAGTAGAGCATTTCTGACAATTGCGAAAAATTGTAAGGTGTGCGCCTACCGGAGTATCACCTATACGTTTAGTATATATACGTACTAAAAACAATTATATATATTTTTTCGTGTTACGGCGACTGCGAAAACCCGTGTATAATATTCACGATTCGTAACAGATTCCTTCCACGATTTAGGTTCTCTTTGGACGGTCATCCTTTGCAGCTGGGCGTAAGAAATTTCAAATGTTTGCTAAGCAGATAATTTCAGCAGGGATCTTGTAAGCCTCCTCCCTGCATTACCCCCTATTTTAGTTAGTACGTATATTATATCGTGCGTATACATAATTAATTACATATATATATACGTATATATACTTTAGCTGCTGAGACACACGTATTTATAATTTATTAAAGCACCCTTTCGTATTGCATATAAATATGCGTTGATACAAGTTTAGCGAAAAAAGCACGCTAAAAGGCATATATACTAAAAGTCTTAACCTAGGAAGACTTTAATATACTCATAACCATTTTCGGACTTCTCACTCAACTCTAGTCTAGTCTAGTTGGATACAGGATGAACTATATAAAGAGAAAAAATGTGGATGCAGTAAGTGAAGCTTCTTCGAAGATTTACTTTTATGCTTAGTCCTCTAAATTCCTTAGAAAAAATATATACGTACGTACGTACATACACGTCTACTTTATATACCTTACTCATCTTATTCCATATGTATACGTACTTATATATATACGTAAAGATATTCATGTCTTCAAGATTTGTACGTGCCATGCCGGCATCATCAGCACAAGCACATCAGTGTGTATATGTGCAACAAAAATATATAGACTTGGTTCCCATGGAATGGATAAACCACAGAAAATACATACATAGATATCCTCCGAGCATATACGTATATATACGTATGGCAGGCAAGCATTATGCAATCTAGTGCTTGCTCCACTGTCAATTTAGGTAGAAAAGAATAAGAAAAGAAACTGGGGAAAATGATGTCTGGCTGGATACAGAATGCTAAAATAGACTGTCCCCCCCAAAAGTAGGAACCCCACAAAATCTAAGTCAAGCCAAGTCAAAGTCAGAATACGTAGTCTTCTCAATTCAAGCTTAGTTATCACGTTTCCAATTATTCGATAGACCTAACTAATCGGGCACGTATCCTATACGTTTATATACACTGTAAAAACCCCAACATTTCTATCCACAAACAACCAGAAATATTTTTCGGTTTCCCTCCCCCCTTACGGATCGAAAAACGTAATTCGCTAAATTGAAAAATTTTCGACAGCTGATTGGTCCCGCGTCTCAGGGGCGGTAGTGGTGGACACCGGATATTTTTCCAATCAGGATATCGACGCAAATGGATTACCGGGCTATCCGTCTATTCAAAACTCAAGTTCCAGAAAATGTTTTCGATTTTACAGTTAAAATTTCAATTTTTGTCGTTTTTTTCGCTACGCACTACGCGCTACGCTACGCTGTTTCTATCATCAAACCAATCAACAAATATAGTTCAGTTGCATATACGGATTTTCTGCGTAGTTGAACAGGAATCTAAAAACCGTTCTTCAATCCAGCTTTTCGTTAGCTGGAAATAAGCTCAAGTTGTAAGCTTACACGCTGAAGCATGATAATGCAGACTAAAATAATGGCTGGAATTTAGATACAATACGTACTTCATTACGACATGGTCATTATTAATGGCAAGCGCCACCAAAGAAACATTTTCTTGTTTTATATAAGACTCATCTAGTCACTTAACGTAATTATATTTCTTGTTTGTTTTCTATATTTTGACTTTTTTGCTTTATATACGTTCTTGGTATAAGTACATGCGACCTCACATTATATATATAGGTACAGTGAGTGAGTAACATATATATATATATAATAGAAATTCAAAGTCGCTCCCTCCATTACTGAGCATAGAATTCAAAGCTTAAATACGTAGATACGTAAAGCATGTAAAAGTGCCTATAACTGATAAACCTAAAACCTAAAAACATGTCAGGCTGGGCGCCAGCTTTTTAGAGGCTTGTTTTTCCGTTAGAATGACCGAGAAAAAGAGGCACATTATTGAGGTCGTCACCAAAAAAACGAAAGCCTTCGGGACTTTAGGCACAGCTGGTAAGCATTATATTATAACCTCTGGCGCGCTAGAGCTTTAGAATTCAGCTCAAATGAACTTACATAATCTAATATGGCCGGCAAAAAATCCTAAGATACATCTTTGCAAGCTCGCATTATGAGCCAGACAAATAAACATTGCTGAACAACTCACACTAAAATAGGGTCGGGTCCTGGAGAGGCTTGCCCCAAGAAAATTTTGAGGAGACTTGTACGCACGTAATTTAGCTCATCGTGAAAGATTTGCGATATATATTTTAGAATTTGCATCTACATCAGCACATCTCTAGTATATATATAATTGATCCTAGGGTGTAGAGAAGCACCGGGGTCAGGCCATGCCCCGGTGGTCTCAGGTCCTGATCCCGACCAGGGCCACAAATTAGCAGAATTTTGTAAATTCGACATTTTTTACCAAAAATTCAAAACTTCTAATTCAAAAATATGTCAAAGTAAGTGTTATTAGTCGTTTGTTTTCTCACTGAATTGAATGAAAAGAACAACAGTAACGTTCGTATACGTATATAACTACCAGAAATATAGATATAATTTGCATTGCACTTTTGAAAATTCTTGATTTGGACAAACAATTTTCAGGCCCCAGCCCCAGTCCCAGCCCTGGTTCTGATACATCACTAATAAAAAATATATACGTCTGTAAGTATTACTTGTACGTACTTTTTTGCGTAAGCGCCCAATTTGAAAATATTTATGCTAATACTACACTGCCAAGCAAAACCCCCATCCCATATATATATATATATATATATATATATATATATACATATATATATATATATCATAGGGGTCGCGGTAGCGACCCCTATAATATGAGTCAAAACGCCCCAATGACAGCCTTCAGAGGCGCTGCGCAGAGGCTGCGCAGATTCCTGCGCAGATCCTGCGCAAATTTTGTGCGCAAAAGAAAGTCCGTGTCGAGTTTAGTATAATTGGAAAATTTCATCCCCGTAGCACTTACCGTTAAAAAGTTACACCCGCCGGCAGTCATGCCGGCGATGTTTTTTTTCCGGTGTCTCCGTTTTACCCTCGTATGTCACCATTTTGTAGCCTCTTTCACAGAATGTAGCGAAGGGATGACACCTATTGTGGTATATCATCAATATATATAGGTTACTGACTTTCGATATATATATATGTGGTCGCCGCCGCGCCACAGTGCGCCGCAGCGCCACAGTGGCGCCACAAAATCGGCTCAGAACGTCGAAATGGCCAAAAGTATGCCTGGGATTAGCTTCTTTCCAGCTCTTTGTGCAAATACAAACCAGACAAGTTATATATGGTTGATAAGGACATATATCCGGATTATGACGTTTGAAGTAGGATTTTTGATATGTTGCGCCACAGCGCCACAGTGGCCCGCCAAAGTTGGTGAATGTTGGGTCCGACTTTGAACTTAGTTTTTTCGCTTATTTTTCAAGATAGACTTTTCAAATCGTGCATATAAAGGTTCTTGGGGACGGAGAATCCATTCCCGCCATCAGTTTTGCTGCCTGATTCACCCAATTTGCTGGGCTGGTTCCACTTGACCGTCTCAGGGGTCAGGTCGGTAACCACTTCCGGGAGGTACATAGTAGGCTTTACTTGGCCTCTCAAAACTTTGTCTATAGGGGTTTTCTGGTGCGCCCAGCTCATTCCCGGTCTCCGTTTTGCCGTCCGACCCACCTATCTTGCTGGGCTGGTTCCAAATTGCCGTCTGGAGGGTCCGGTCAGTATCGACTTCCAGGAATACCATGTAGGACTGTACTTAGCCTCTCAAAACTTTGTCTATAGGGGTTTTCTGGTGCGCCCAGCTCATTCCTGGCATCTCTTTTGCCGTCGGACCCACCCATCTTGCTGTGCTGGTTCCACTTTGCCATCTGGAGGGTCATGTAGGTGGGAGGTCATGTGGTCAAAAATGAAAATTTTCAAAAGTGGTCAAATTTGGTATCAAATGAAAGCGCTAAGCGAGCTGAGCAACTTTTATCATAGAACTGCATGCTCAAAGTGGCTGTAGAGTGCTGTGGTGGGGTGGGGAGTGGACTTAGACGATTTTGGGTCAAAAATAAAATTTTTCAAAAGTGGTCAAATTTGGCACCAAATGAAAGCACTAAGCGAGCTGAGCAACTTTTGTCATAGAACTGCATGCTCAAAGTGGCTGTAGAGTGCTGTGGTGGGGTGGGGTGGGGACTTAGGCGATTTTGGGTCGAAAATGAAAATTTTCAAAAGTGGTCAAATTTGGTACCAAATGAAAGTCCTAAGCGAGCTGAGCAACTTTTGTCATAGAACTGCATGCTCAAAGTGGCTGTAGAGTGCTGTGGTGGGGTGGGGTGTGGACTTAGGCGATTTTGGGTCAAAAATAAAATTTTTCAAAAGTGGTCAAATTTGGTACCAAATGAAAGCCCTAAGCGAGCTCAGCAACTTTTGTCATAGAACTGCATGCTCAAAGTGGCTGTAGAGTGCTGTGGTGGGGTGGGGTGGGGACTCTGGCGATTTTGGGTCGAAAATGAAAATTTTCAAAAGTGGTCAAATTTGGTGTCAAATGAAAGCCCTAAGCGAGCTGAGCAACTTTTGTCATAGAACTGCATGCTCAAAGTGGCTGTAGAGTGCTGTGCTGTGGTGTGCTATTTAATGCATACGTATATAATGCTTAATGATTCTTTAACGCTTTTATGTCAACGACATGTAAAAAGTGGATAAACAAGAAATAAAAATGCTCCTAAAGAGCAAAGAAAGGAATATGAGTCAACATGGAACATGTAAAATGCTAAATATTGTCGGTTATAAAGTTAAGAATAAGACAAGCATGTAAAATGCTAATATGAGTCTGGTGAGGTTGGAAAGTGCAAAAAGACAAGTTTGTACACTGCACCAATATGAGTGCATGCCAAATAGACTCATATTGGCATGCCTGTCAAGAAACAATAATGCATGCATCCATTGCGGAATTCTAACGGATATATTTCTACGCAGGAGTTAAGACGAATAAGTAGCGTTATTGACACGTCACATGGATATCCCAACCATGGTCAACATTGTCGACTTTTCTCCTTAGGAAACTGTCAAACCGCTGTTAGTCAACAATGCGCCGACGGACGGATATACGTATATAACATTTTTAATAAGCGTTTGCATAACTCATGTATTCAAAGATTTACAGTTAAATCTGATAACTTTCGTGACAATATACGTATATACGTGCGTAACCTGTGGAGCATCCTGTCATCCACCCTAAAACTACCCTGTCTCGTCTTGCTGACATTAAGTGAGTGGTATATAACCGAAATTCGCAACCACTTGCCATCAGAATACT